>JAQGAA010001102.1:0-17316 GCA_034696425.1 Isotoma viridis | reverse complement strand
TATTGACATGTTAATTCTATGTTTTTTCATTGATGTTGTTAAAGCACTTCGGTTGTACTGATACTTAATTCTGACAATAAAAAACCATATATTATTATTATTATTATTACCCATGCAGTTAAACCCGTTGTCAAAAAAAATTCCATGTAGAGGCTCATTTTGGGTAGTGATTCCCCAGAACGTTACATTTTCCTTTTTATATTCGTCCAGGAATTTTATAAAGTAGTCTGCCCAAAGTTGATAATACTCTAGCTTTAATGACCCAATTCCAATTAACTCCCCATTTGTCTTCATCCATCGTGGTGCTGACCATACAGATGCAAAAAGTTTTATATCTGGATTTAATTCAATGGCTTCTTTAACATGAGGAATCTGGAATATAACCAGAGGAATTTTTGTAAAATAAATGGGAAATAGGGCTTGAGGAATTTTTATAAAATAAAATAATACCAATAAATTCTAAAATCTACCGTGGAAGTGAAAGCACTTAATGTCTACTATGTAACTTCTGTGCTTTCACTTCCGGTCAATGTTGCATAATACCCCATAAATGTATAAATGATCAAAGATCTATTTAATTAACATTATTTACTTTGTATGTAAAATCCTCAAAAGTAAGGTTGAAGCTTGAAAGTGTTGAATTATTTTCAATGTCAGCATATGTGTAGTTATGAGTGCTGAAATCTGTTCCACCCATAGGAATTCTTCCTATATTGTACTCTAGACCACTTTCTCCGTAGTACTGTCTGTAGAAAAAAACGAATAGCTTGTAAAAATAATGATAGAGTTTTGTTACTCATAAAGACTGTGTACCTACTTACTGAATAATTGTTTTCTGGAATTCAGGAGTTGATAAAGAATCGATATTAATTCCTGCAGCGTCCGTGAAAGCGCCTCCAAAACCAATGATGCTTTGATATCTCGTGTTACGATTTATAACAATTTCAAATTTTATCGTTTCATCTAAACGAATTTGTTAAACTTATTTTATTTCTTTATCATACTTACTTGTAAAAACCAATTGCATAAGCAGTGCTCAATTAACGTTTTTTATACCTGAAATATTTTTAAGCATTTCTCCTTCGGAAGTAGAAAACCTAAGACCATCTTTAGAACTTTCGAGGAGAAAGTACTTGCCAGGCTCAACTCCTTCAAAGTGATCTAATGTATCACAATAGGTTGAATTGCAGACACAAACAATGCTTCCATTGTCAAAATCTTTTGGGATGCATGGCAAACTAGACAATACTGAATTTAATATTCCAAAGGAAATTATTAAAAAGTAAAAATGTTTCATGATGAACATTGGAATGTTTTTTGAATAATCACAAAATCTAATGCAAGATGTTCTCAAATTCGTATTCGTTAAATTATTTAAAATATATTTTAATACTTTCTGTCTTAATTCCAATATAACTACCAATAAAAGTATTTAATAATTTAATGTCTGTGTGTAGTTATTTAGGTTGACTAGATTGGAAACGTTATCAACAAGATAAGATTTTTTTAGTAGAGGGCTCAATAGCATGATGAAGAAACATTTGAAGTGGAAATCAATTGACCCACATGAATATGCGATATCAACAATAATATATCATATGCTATATCTGACATTCTAAAAACCTTATAGTGAAGTGATGTAGAGAAAAAACATATTACATGATATTGACAGATTTGATAAGGTCAAAAAGTTTATTAAAATTAATTGCAACTTGAAATTTGAACTCAATTAATTATCAGATTTATATGGCTATGGCTGTATCGGGTGAAAGCAAACTTTCACTTTGAGATTTTTGAACATAATAAACGGATGAGGATAAACTATTGAAATTATTCATTTATTTTTAGTTATACACGATTGTATTGAGAGACATCGGGTCAATTTCGATTTCCAAAATTCCAGACTTTGAATCTATTATTTTAACCTTGCGAGTTTTGTCTTTTCTGTAATTATAGAAAAACAAGGACAAGAGATGTTACGTTCCATATTTAAATAGGTAATTCTTTCCTTTAAATTGCATAAATCATTCTCTCTAGTCCCTTGCAGATTATTAATTTTAATGTACCCATCAAATCAATATACCTGTTCAACAAAACCACAGACACTGTTCCATCCGGCCTTAGAGCTGCGAGAACTTCAAGATTTTTACTGCTTCTAGTTACATGAGTATTAATGCGGACTGAATTCTCTGGAATGTACTTCGAGAAGTGTCCCATGGCATAGTACGTAGGTTGTTTGTAAATGACATCAAGAGTTCTGAGAAATAAATATCGTTAATAATAATTTGTATTTTTACACGAACGGTATTTTTCATAAAAGTGAATTGTTCTGTGTAAATTTTAGAATTTTACTTGTTGACAATTATTGGCGAGTCTACGAAATTTTCTGCCCAATTTGGTCCACCTTGTGTATCCAAGACAAGATTCCAATCAACCCAACCCGCAACGAAATGATTTAAATCAGTTATAATATCCGAAGCATAGTTTACAGCTCGTTCCCACGACCCTAGCGAAACATGATCTCGTATTAATAGGCTCGCCCCTTCACACGCTTCTGTCCCAAGTAGAAAGTAATTAGGGTATCGAATATGAGCGAGGTCTAGTAGCTCAGGAGCTGTAAATGCATCGCCGTACCAGTGGAGACCCACCCCAGACACATATTTTGCAGCCTCCTTATCTCCCAAAATCTATTTGGAAAGTCATTAAAATTTGTAGAAAGTTTATTTGCGTTTTTGAAGTTCGATAAAAAATATTTGTTGAATGAAATATTACCATTTCTGTCCAAAGAGGTAAAAGATATCGTTGATCGTCCATAATAATGACTTTAAGACGAGAATAATTAGAAGCAGCTAATGTTGGTCCTAAGTTCCATTTAATCCAATCTCTTTGCTGGGACGGAGTCCATCCAAGAGCTGAAAATGGAAATCCTGGGACAAGTCCGTCAGAAGGTTCATTTTGGGTTGTTATCGCCCAAAAGCTAATATTATGTTTTTCATACTCTTCCAAGAATTTTACGAAATAGTTTGCCCACACCTGATAGTATTCTTTTCTTAAAAAACCTCTTCCATTGTAATTATCATTGGTTTTCATCCATGGTGGAGCTGTCCATGGGCTTCCAAATAATTTCAGATCTGGGGTAAGCTCCAGCGCTTGATGTATAAATGGAATCTTTAAAATTGAAATTAATTTTACACAAAATTATAATATTTTATTTCTAGTTTGATTTTATGCATGTTTCTTTTTCAATTCATGAAATGCGCTGAACCTTGTACTTTAAATCTTCTTCAACCAGACTAAAGTTTTGTAATGTAACATCATTTTTGAAATCGTCATAGGTATATGGATGAGTACTAAAGTCTGTTCCAGCTATAGGAACACGTCCAATATTGTACTCCAAACCATTTTTTCCATAATATAACCTAAAGTAAGTTAAATAAATCAATTCTAAAAGCTTCATTATGAAAAATTTATGATCAAATACTTTATTATTGTTTTTTGAAGTCCTGAACTTAATGAGTCTATGTTAATTCCTGTAGAATCAGTAAAAGCTCCACCAAATCCAATTATGTATTGGTAACGCCTTGAGCGATTCACTTTCACTTCGTCTTGTGCTTTAAAATCTATTTCCTCAATGATTAAATTCTTCAGTTACTTTGATATACAAATACAAGTGTCATATTCTAGGCCAAGCAAAATTACCCGAGGAAGATTGTGCTAAGACATCTCCTTCTGTCACCTCAAATCTTTTCCCTTTCTTAGAGCTTGTTAGGTGAAAGTACTTTCCTGGAGAAAGTTCTTTAAGAGGTTCTATATAGTCACAATAAGTAGAATTGCAAACACATACTACACTCCCCTTGCCAAAATCTTCAGGTATGCAAGGGAATTCAGAGGAACCGGTTATATTTAGTAGCACAACAAGAAGAAAACAAAACAATGAAACTTTTAATTCTTCAAGAGTCATTTTGAACAATGACCACTTTAAAATTGTTGAAACCTTATTTACTATATTGTCCCAAATTCCAAAACCAAGTTTTAGGTTTAATTTTGCAATGGAGTTACCAATAAATACGAATTTTGTAGATTTGTTATTGAGAAATTAAAATGTTTGTGAAATGAAAAAGAAGAAAGATTATTTCATAAATCGACACAATTGTGAGTAAATTTTTAAAACCTTGTGTTTTATTTAAACTGTTCTTTGTATGGCATCAATTAAATATTTAGCTTGGCTATAAATCACATATCATTCCTTTTGTCTTCTGCAATATTGGACAAAATAAGACTATTTGCATGAAGCAAGAGCTATTGTTATTTAAAAATTTCCACAGACTTTTGTTTTAAATACTATGTTTACAAGGAATTATATTCTTACAATCAGCCAACAGTCTAACAATAATAGTGGCATTAATTCCTTGTAAAACGATACGTTGAAGTATAATTTAACATAAATTAACATAATAAAACTTCAAGCAATTGATTTGTCTTTCAATGACGAAAACACATCGTAAATAAGTCTTGGAAGGTTACAATTAGGTAGTAACAAGGGAAAAAAGTATAAACTGAATACATAAATAAAATTTCAAGAAAAGCATAATATTTGCGCTGAGATTAGGTTCGATTATAATTTTTGTAGCTTAATTCCAAGGCAGTACAGTTACGGTATTTTCAACTTAACAATACTTCCAATTGCGCGAATACCTCTTGCATTATTTACTTTTAGTTATTGCAGATAGATAGGAAGATTTATAAACTTACAGCGTTTGTGACGTCCATAATTTTTAGAGATTACTTACGTTTGAAATTCATTCACGATACAGAAATATAAAATTAACTATTCTTCAGGTTAGAGCGCATAGGTTATATAACATTATATTATACTGGAATAGATATAGAAGAAACAAAAGCAATTATGCGGTAAATAATAACCGATTTTTGTCAAAGATTTGTGCATAAGATGAACTTAAATATAATTATTGCAGCAGGCATTTAAGTCCATTTGAGTAACGCATAATGCAGATAAGGCATAGTCGGCACTTTCCTAACTCAAGGCCAAGACAAAGCAATAAACAATATAGTATTATTGCATAGACGTAGAATAAATACTTAGAGTAAGAAATACAGCTTCATTCATAATTCATACTTCGAGAACTTTCGGATTTGTCATTTAAAATATATAAAAGAAAAACTTAAGATTTGTTAATCGCAAATTAAAGTTTCTTTTACATTTACATAGGTACCATCTGTAACGTCGGACTAGACTGAGGATGGAATGCGTATAAGTTGTAACGTAACAATAATAACAAATAATAGCACTACAAAGGTTCCTATTTCCTATCGTATTATTTGTTTGTAACCAAAAATTCACAGATAGCTAAATGTGCTGGTACTGTCCAGCTTAATATTATAAACTAATTAACAGAACAAATTAACACTGTATCCTTTAAAGTTGACGCATTTGTACGTCTAAATACATGCTGTCAAGCTCGTCATAGCATAATTTATGAGGTAAGGTAAAACGTGTCCGTTTATAACATAATCGACTACTTGGGACTGAAACACTGAAGTCAGCCATGCAAATAACCATCCGGTGGCTAGCGTTTAGTAAAATGCAAGACTTTAGCTACATTGCTAATTTGCATAAACTCTGGACTCTCTACATCCATATAATATTACGTATGCTAGTGTTTCAATGTACATTTATTTTAAGTTGATCGTTTTAACTGTATATTCGTATTATTGATACATTTTAACTGCTCTACCCAACCAACAGTCACTAAATAATCTACTTCCTCGTGGTCGGTGGAAAACGTCATGTTTAGTTCCCTAAGGCATGCAAACCTATGTCTATAAAATTCATTATGAATTAAGTAATCACTAATTCAGCGTAATTTTTTCTACAAAAAATACACAATCTATACTCGACTCTATACTCTTTGTTATACGCTGACAAAGGTACTATAAAGGTAAGTACTATATTTCATTTCTATTAAAATTTTAACCTTAACCAGTAGTGTTAGGAGACTCTTCAGAAGATTTTTGACTTCCATACCCACTACTCTCTTCCTCCATTACAGTTGTCATTAAACTTGTCCATTTGGACGAATGAGGTGTTATATTATTGCTACCTGAATTTGAGTGGCCTGAAAAATTAAAAGTTTTAATGTCAGAAATAATAAAAAGTTTTAAACTTTAAACGAATACAATATTTTACAAATCAATCATGGTTGCTTACCCAAGCTTAGAGAACTTGGTCGAGGAGCTTGCGGACTTTGCTGGGACGGACTGACTATAGCTCCAGTAGGACTTGTAAAACCTGATAAATTCGCTAAGCTTTCTGATCTGATGGGTCTAGCACGACGCATTCCCCCAATCGGGCTAATTCCATTGCTTGAATTACCGTCTCCAAATGACAGGGACAAGTTGCCTTGACCTGCCGGACTGTTTGAATTTGAACCACCAGAGGCATTTCCATTAAGCTGAGATAGCTTGAAAGTACTTCCAACCAAGTTGTTGGAACTAGGGCTGGGACCAACAAACAGCTGCGATATGTTCGGTACGGAAAGTGTTTTTCTCATAAATCCGCCAACACCAGCTACAGCTGCTGCACCACCGTTTTGCTGTTGGAAACTCTTATTCATCGTACTTCTGGGGCGACTTTTCATTTGTTCCTCCCTTAGGTGGACTGATTGACGCATTCTGTCCAGATTTAAGATGGAATCCACAGCTGATATAGATCTTAAGTACTCCTCTGTAACATATAGAAAACGTTAAAAAAATGAAATGCCTAGTGAAATAACTTCATTAGCATGATTAAAGATTATAAGACAATTCGTACCAATATAAGACTCTCCATGAGATACGGCCAAATTAGCAAGAGACTCCCTTGTCTCTAACTGCTCGGAAGATTTCGGTAAATGACTAACAATTTGATAATTCACACCTGTTCGTTTTTTAATTCTTTCTTGTTCGAGATCTTCAGGTCGTTTCATAGTAAATCTTGCTCTTAGACGCTCAGTGAGAGAAGCCCTTAAAGTTTAAAACATGTGTAATTTTATAATACTGAGCAATAAATGGTTCAGTAAACTCATTTAAAAAAAAATTGTTTACCTATTCCTTTTTACAACAAGGCAAATTCGTTTTCGAAGAATACAATCCATTTGGACAGGATGACTTAAACGTAAAGCAATTCTCAAAATAACATAGATTACTTCCCCTGGAGGTGTCGGTTTATTTAGCTGGGTACAGTCATGAACAGAGCTGTCCCAAGAAACTAAGGCCCAACTTTCCGTTGACATCCTATATAAATAAATTTTAATAATTATCACAGAAGTAATGCAAAAATTATCTAAATCATACTTGGCTTTTAGAGCTTCACTTACCTTTGATCACTCCATGCAGAATAAAAGTCTCCATAAGACTTTCGAATCATCGGGAGTGCTACAAAAGGAGCTTCGTGCTCTTTGGGAAGTAAGGAATTCAATCCTGCCGTTAACCCTGTTGCTACAGGAGGAGAGTGAGGACTTGAATCAGCAGACAACACGTCCTCTGCAGAAATAATACAGAATGGGGTGAGTTTTTCAAGTTTTTAAATTAATTATAGCAATAAATAATTATTAAATTGCCTACCTGGAATGTCTAAAAAGATAATTGGCATATGCTGTTCGATGCCAAGTTCTGGCTTGAAATTAGAGTTGGTTGGTGCACCAGGGACACCGGAATCAGGAGCAGGAACAAGAACTGCATTTCTTTCTTCTGTAAGCAGTAACCATTGAGCAACAAGGGACTTCTCTCTGTCTACGTCGTCTGAACTTTTGTTTTGTTTCTTTGCAAGTTCTTGTAAATGTGAATCTAAGTACTCTCTTCTTCGTTTCAACGCTTCGCCCCACCTTTAGTAAAATAAATAATAATTTCAACACCATTATACTCAAGCGTGAGTAATATAATCATAATTTACTTTAATTTTTTTCAAATAACATGTAATATTTACCTTTCACGAAGTAAAGTCAAGTCTTCTTCTTGATAAGAATCTAATGGCCTTTGAAGGGTAGTAGAACGTGGAGTTATTGCACCAAGAGAAACTTGGTCAATTTCATCACAGACTATTGGAAGTTGCCCTACAGTTGCACTAGTTTCCACAGTTATCAGCATTCGCCTCTGCAGTCCTTGGCGAAGTTGATGGACTCCACCAGTACCACTGGATGGAGTATATTCCACCTCAACGGGCATGTACTCTCCGTTTTCATTGAGTTCCTTTGAATCCAAAGTTTTTTTAGACAAGCCGAAATTAGCATGATAAAGATATTACATTAATAATTTGGTTATTTAGAAAGTTATTTCATATTCATGAACCCATTTCTCCTACAAAAAAAGAAAGTAACTTTACCTGTATCTCCACCCATAGCTTCATTTGCGAAGTCACTTCTTTCCAGCGATCAGTCACACTATTGTTATTAGTTTCACTTGTAGATTGACTGTCTCCAGATTTAGTAACTGGTTGATTCCCCCGATGTCCCCAAACTTCAATTGATAGAGCTGACTCGGAGCAGTAGTCTATGAATTCTTCAGACACTGGGATTGTGAAATATCTCGTGTGGTCAAATCTTACGACGGATGTGGTATTTACTGGAGGCACAACCACGATCTTGTCACAAAACACGTACTGACAGAAAACATAATGAGAACTAGACACCCCAGCTAAGTGCCGAACTGTAACTCTGATTGTAATGGTTTTAGGTTCACTTTCTTGCTCTTCCTCTTCATCTTCGTATTCTTCGTACAAGGAATCATCAACTTTTGACGACTGGAGACTTGCATTTTTGCCACTAACATCTTCAATTTGTCCGGATATTTTAGCTAGCTCAACATGTAACCTTCCAACTATTTCTCCCTGTTGATTGATAACTGGGACAGGATACTTTAAGGTTACATCATCATAGAACAAAGCCTAATTCAACGTAAACAAACATTCATTCAGAATTCAATTACTGATTCAATTCACAATCAAAAACTCAGAATATAAATTATCTGAGTACCTGTAAAAAGACATTAGCGATTCCGAGAAGTACATGGGGTTGGTCAGGTTCAAAAAATGAAGCTGGTGTATCTAAGTTAAAGTCAAGTTCTGATCCGTCACTTTGAGAACAGAATTCTTCATAAAGTTCTCTCATGTCAACAAGACGATTGTGCAGCTTTTCCATAGTCCATATTTGGTGATAGTGGCCATCTTTTTCGACTTTTATTGATGGTTCTGTCACCTTAAAAATAATTCAAAATTGTTACTCATGAAGAGCGTGCATAAGAACTTGATGGACATGTTTTGTGCTTGATTTTATTCTTTACTTACTAGAGCTCCTTTGGGTCTATTTGGGGTCAAATTATTCGGTGGAATGAGCAGCGTAACATTATACTTAACATTTATTTGCATAGCGCTTGCGATTTCATTGGCCTCACGAACCATGTGATTAGCTTTAAGTAAGAAGTCTTTGAGCAGTTTCAGCCCTTCTGCCATTTTATTATTTCTCGCATTAACAAGCTGAACACTGTTGGTGGCTGTTTGTTGCTGCATTTGCTGTTGTTGTTGCAGGTAGCTTTGTGCGTCCCATGGTAAAGCTGGGGGGAGAGGGGAAGACGGACTTAGAACATGCATGAGAGCATTAAACTGTCTTTCGAGTTCTTGACGTTGTTTCTCTAAAGCCACTTCTTTGTCCTTCAAAATGCAAAATAAATATATTTTAATGGGCAATCCTGTTTAGGCGAAACTAAATTAACAAAAAATAAAATGCATTGTTGCTCTGCTAACCTTTTGGTGCTTTGATTCTAACTTAGCCACAGCTTCATGGATAGGATCACAGGTTATAAGCTGCTTCATGTAGAATTCTGATGATGCTTGTTCGTAAGAAGATGCATCTTCTGTTTCTTCTCCATTCGTAATAGCTGCAGTTGTTCCACCTATAATTACCAATACATTATTTAGGGCACGTTTAGAGAAATTTATTTTCTCAGATACGACGCGACGCTTCAAGCATAAAACTCTAAATAAAAAGTAACATACAACAAAACATCAATATTAATGCAATAAGCTCTAACCAGTGGCCACAGGAGCAAGAACCCTTGTTGCTGGACTATTAAGTCTAAAAAAGTGATGATTTCCCCAGAGTATCCGATCCCCATGATGTAAACTTCTTCTCTTCTCAATCTTTTCTCCGTTGACACATGTAAGGGCTTTTGGATAGGGAAGAAGGTATAAACTTTGGTCTGGTTCAATTATCAATTCACAATGTAATGACTCGATTCCTAATCCCGTTAGTTGTATATCTGGGGGCCCTGCTGCATCTGGCCTTCCTACTATTGTCCTATCTTCTTTTAAGTAGTATACCAATAATTCATTTAGAGCTGGATCGGCATTCAAATTCACAAGATAAAAACGGTTTTTTTCGACCTAAAATAAAACAAAAGTTAACTATGCTGGAAAAACCTTATAATTCATTGGATAAGTAGATAAAGGCAAAATTACCGATATTCCCGACTGTTGGACCGATATGCCCATTTTCTCTAGTGCTGCTTGTCTTTCTTGTGTAGCTTGTTCGGATCGTTTCAGCTTCTCTTCCCAAGGCTCGGAAACTTGTCGCATTAGTTTTTCGCTCTAGTAATAACAAATTTTAAGTTCAGTTCTATTACAATTACAAGAAAAACTCGCAGCAATAGCTTAAACCGTACGGTAACTATCTTTGTACGTATTGTATATATGTATCACTATTTAAATACCTGGTTAAGTTGTTCATTCACCACATTTTTATCAGACCCCGAAGCATGACTTTTTAACAATTCACGAAGCTGCTTAACTTCCGCTTGTAACTCTCGAATTAGCTTAGCGTTAGGATCTTCATTTACAACAGCATTATTTACTATCCTCTTGGCCCTGTATAAAAAATAACAAATTTAGACTAACTGTTCCAGTAAGCTGTTGAAAATATAGGTATGCATAATTACTGTCATAACAAGTAACTGTAAATCTAACCTATCAGCGTATCTAAGAGTAGAAAGAGACTCTTCATAATTATCAGGTGATGGTGAAACAGTAGCAATCATAATGGTCCGACTGTTACCACCTAAATTGTCTTTTAGTAGCCACGTTAATACAGAATCCCTATATGGAATAAAAGTCTTTGAATCCTTAGCATTTGATGTGGCACTTCCTTCAGCTAATTTTGAAATGACGAGTCCAAGCGTTGTCAATGATTTATTTATATTTGAGCCTTCTTTCAGTCTTTCACCCACAGCACCAGTTTTAGTAGCTCTTTCTGATCCAGCTAAATCAACTAAAGATAATTTACTGACTTTCTCCCCGGTAACACCACTTCCCATATCTGTCATAGTTTGAGTCAAGACTATGGTAAACACTGCATGTGATCGAGAACTTTCACTATTCATATTTGTAGCTGCAATAGTTCTAGACTTATTCCCTTCTGCCATTAAAGTTGCAACATCTTCAGCGGACTTGACAGCTAATAACGAAAGCCCATCTACATACGGACCAAGGATAGAATGTTCTCTGACTTTTAAAGACGTCTTGCTTGCTACTAGTAAATCTCGTACTTTCTCATTATAAATTTCCATAAAAGACACTTCCACTTTGAAGACATTAGGTGTTCCACCACTACCACTTTCACTGCTTTCCCCAGCCCCATTATTAGCATTTTTCGTCTCCTCTGCTATTTGATTAAACATTGCATCACACAACCTTGGAATAACTCCCCTATGAATAAATGCAAGATAATCATGAAATTAATAAATGTCTAAGCTTTCCCTTTTGCAATCACAAAAATCAATCATCAATTTAAAAAATTACGTAGAATCAATTACCTTTGCTCAGCAGAACCAAGCATCGTATAACTTTTTCCACTTCCGGTCTGTCCATAAGCAAACAAACAGGCATTGTACCCTTCAAACGCGCTTGAGAGAAGATCTCGTCCCAAAGCTTCAAATACTTCAGCTTGATCTCCATCAACATCGAAGACATGGTCAAAGGTAAAGGATTTAATATTATTGGGATTGTTATTATTAACTGATGCTGTTGGATGACTTAAAACCACTTGATTTGATTCTTGTTTCACTTGAACTATCACTGATGAGGCTGCAGTGTCTCCTGATGAAAGAAGTGCTTTCTCCCTTGCGTTAAATGGCCTTACTCTCACCCCAACTTTCACTTTATCCTTACCCATCTTTTTATAAACTACAAGTTTCAAATCTAACTACTTAAAAATTTGCAATATACGATAATATTTACTACAATTTCTTAATTTAATCACAATTCAATTAATCTCTTAGCTTATTCAGAACAGTCTAATAGACTCTGGAAAACTCTATTGTAATAAATCTATTGTCATTCACTCTAATTTTAAATCCACATGATGATACTCTTATTTCGCTATTATTTGTTACAAAATAAAATACTAAAATAAATCTGAATTTTTTGTAACAATTTACACAATAAAGAATACACTGCAAAAATACATGATTTCTATAATTTATTAACTAAATCGCTACTACTGTCGTTTCACCACTCTAAGAGGATTTCTTTCTAGAGGCAAATACTGCCAAAACCACCCCCCACCTTTGGTACATTCTATTTTTTACAATAATAATTCAAGAAGTTCCCCTCTAATGAAAATGTTGTTACTACAGTTTCTCCTCTTTTATAAAAAAAACCTTTCTAAATCGATACTAATCTTTTATCTCTTTGTACAAATACCACTAACCATCTGCTTAAAATTCTATTTCGCCCATTAATTAAACATGTGTTTTGTAGCAGTAATATAGTAATGACATATTATTTATAAGAAACTATAACTTTTACAAATATGTACTTCATAGTTCATACTACAATTATTACTACTTTGAAACTGTAATGAGAACAATGATATAAATGCAAATATTTAATAATAAAATTCTAAATACATTAAACTTGTACTACAGACAGGACAGGGTCATTAATTGTGTATCGATCTAAAATTAAAAAGGGTACATACTACACAGTATAACTAACTAACCCCAGTTTAATACAAAAATAAAATAAACTCTGAAACTTTCACTACCCAAGTCTTGTTTTACTTAAATATGACAAGAAATCAAGATAGAGAAGAAACCATACCAATTTACACTACAATTACAAATTAATTAAATCAATGCGTAATGTGTAATAATGAATCATGAGAGATGATGTGAGTTACACACACAAGATAAATGAAAGGGGAATGGACTTGATTTTTATATGCCTCTTCTCTTGTGCTATTAATTATAAAAATGATTTTTTAATCAAATCAAGTGTGTAGTGTAGTTTACACAAGTTAAGTGTAATTTAGATAATTTAGATAATGATTTGTAATATTATTGCTACCACGAATGATGAATGAATGAACAAGAAGTGGTAACTTTTTTGAGTGTGATTAAAAGTTACATTATAATCAATTATTTAAAATTGTCCAAAATTCTTATTGGGAGCACACAAACACTCTCATCATCAGCCTTGTTTTTAGCTGTGCCACTGCCACCACTACTTCTCTTCTGCCTGCCACAACAGCTAGTAGTGTGAATTCAACTTTTTAGTGAGTTTTTCTATCTGAAATAACAGTTTTGTTTGCATGCTAGAACCGTATGTATCTTTTCCTACAGAACCAGAAGTTCCTAGTTCCTACTATACTGGGTATAAAATAGCACCCGAAATCTAAATGAAGTTATAATATGTGAAGTCAAACCGAGGAATCTAGTATCAAGCAACTATCGGATATCATGATCATCATGGCATGAAATGAAATGCAATATTATGCAATCCCTTTTAGCCTGGGTCTGGGATCTAGTAAAAAACATATTAGAAAAACTAGTACAAACTCTTATACATTTACAGCCAACTTTTACACCTTTCCTTAGCAGCTTGGGCTAAAAAGTAAATGCTAAAGGGCATATAAAATACAAGTTTGGACTGACTCTGGGTAACAAAGTAACGGGTAGCGTATAGAAGCAAGCAGGCGAAAAGAAACGGGATGAGTAAACCAATTCTAATCATTCAAGTCAGCATTCTCTCTCTGAAAGGGGTGTAACGTGTAAAACAAGGATTCAATATATTTATATCAAAGTAAAACTCTCTCTCTAGAAACTATTCTATTAGATTAGAATAGAATAAAACTTTTACTCTGTACGTACGTCCGTACTACATACACATGCGATGCATAGGACATATTATAAACCTTTTTGTCTTTTTAATACTTACTCTTTGGTGGTAGTAGTGGTGGTACTACTAGTATTGAGGGCAGATGATATTTTTTATTAGTTAAGTTTCAACTAATACTTTGATGCCTTCATTCTTACATGAGATGATGCATCGTGCTTTCCTTATGTGTTTTCTAAAAAGAATGTCGGTACAACCAAAAAGTCGTTTCTATACAGGCACAGCACAGGAGTAACAGGAAGAATAAATGATTCGTTTATGGTATGAAATGTTATAAAAGTTTTAGTAATGAATTACATCATCATAAAATTTTGTTCTTGGGCATGATGATGATGATATGATGAGTTTGATGAGGCATTCTACTCTGTGAGGATAAATGTGATTAATTCTCACTGCGATTCCTTGGAACACTGGCCAATTTCACACTGGCTGTGTGAGTAAGTGTATAAATAAGTACTGAGAGTGTGTTAGTAAGAGAAAAAGAAGGAATCATAATTACACACAAGGATGAATATGAATGACGCATACAAAAAGTAAAAAGGGTTTTATGCAAATTTGGGATGCAAGCAGTATTACTACTACAACCATTACCAAACACTTTTAATAAAACATCTAATGAGAAGATGCTAATAGCTAAACTCCTTCATTTTTTTAGAGTTATTACACTCTGGGGAATGGAATACTATATATAAAATTATGCTAAACTCACTTCAGACAAAATGTACAAGGATAATTAGATAATAATAGTTGGGTAAGCATGGGTAAGGTTCTGAGTAAATATGTAGTCGGGTTGGCTGAAAATTAATGCTATAATGTGAGACGAGATATACTGATCAACTACATTAAATTGCACACGCTTTTGTAAACTTCAGATTAAAAAACATGATGTTTTTCTTGATTTTTTTTAAATTGAAGTTAAAATGTTTGCTTTCTTTCTGATGGTAGCAACCGTGAACTTGCTTCACATACAGAATGCAGGCTACTTTTCAGGCGGGTTTTGATAAGCAGAAAGTTAATTGACTACTTTTAGTTCGTTTTAAATTTGTAGAACTTACATGACATTCCATAATCACATAAGACTTCGGTAATGGCAATGGAATAATATGATGGAAGATTAAAAAATAGTTTGTACAATAATTGTTTAGAGATTATTATTTGCATGCTTTCCCCTTCCAAATAGGGAAGGGAAAGGGAAAGCTACAATTACAAAGCACAGTCGGAAGCAATATAAAATTATTCGAAAGCATCAGCTTTCGAATCATTTTCTATTGCCTCCTTCTATCTAAAAACTGAAATCCCTTTGACTCCCATAAATAACTGCAACCAACCCCATTGATTCCTTTAATTAAAAATAACTGACCAGCTACCAGAACATTAAAATAATAATTTCCCCGTATTTTAACTTCAATTTGTTTTATGAACGTTTTGAAAAAATTCACCGTATTTTAACTTTTAGCCCATGCAACTTTAATAAATAATATCCCCCTATATTTCAGCTCATGCAACTTTAAAAAAACAATTTCGATGTATTATGATTTTAAACATTTAGACATTAAAAAAAAAATTCTTCGTTAGAACTTTCAGCCTATACATTTAAAAAAGAATTTCGGCTAATAACTAATAAACAAAAATACTTTCTTCGTTTTTCAGCTCATAAAACTTTTTTTTTTTAGATATTTTCTCTCTAATGCATAGTGTTTTTCATGCCATACAACGTTATAAAAACAATTTCGGAGTTAAAAAACTTTCATTTGAAAATTGTAAATACCCCGTTAACCTTTAAAGTTTAAACCTCTTTCAGTCCACTACAAATAATAAATTTGTTAAATAATTTCTCCGCAATAAGGCAAATAAAAATAACTATAAAAAAAATACATTTTGTCCCATTCTAATAGATATGAATGAGATATCGCACAAAACATGTTTTAAAAAAATAAAAAGTAATCAAATAAAATTAAAACTAAAAAAGTTTTTGAAATCAAAAAAATTAAATTAAAAAGCTTTTGAAACTAAAAATATTAAAAGGATAACTTTTTTAAACTAAACAAATATCTGGTCTTCAATAAAGCTATTTGAAATGCAAATCGGATATGAAAGGATGATATAAGGACAAAACCTTCAGCTTCACATATATTTATTACCATAAGGGTATACACATACACAATTGGGCAAGGATTCCTAGTGCATGATTAAGTATTAATTTTAACTTTAATATGAGTAGTTTACTTTGTGTTCCTTGTACTGACAGTACTTCGGCACTGCACTGAGTTAACACGTTAATAAAGCTTTTAAATATAATCAAATTAAAAAATGCAAATTCTTGGATGTATGAATTGTAATTGCATTAATTTGGTATTAATATGACCCCTGTAGAATACTAGACTTCGCAAATGTTCACATAATATTAATTTTTATTGCAATGATAATGATTACAACAATTACCAGTGTTATTTACTGTATCTGAAATAACGGGAGATAAAATGTTTTATTTTCTTAAATGTGATCACCTACGCCTACAATTGACAAGTACCAATGCGCAATTTAATCAGCTAAACTAAAGAATCTTGTCATTATTACGGTTGTATTGTTCTGACGGAAATCATGGAAATATTCAGACTGCCTTTTTGATTACATCTGTAGAATTAAGGTTACTCTGACAGTTAGCTAGAGCCATTCCTGCGCCAATCCCTATTCCAAGGGTCAAGGGCCAAATCCTCCCTACCCGTAAAAACCAAAAAATTCTTTAATAAAATCCCGCCGGCTTTCCATTTCATTCATTTAAATGTTAAAAACCTCTAGATAGTTCAAAGCTGTTTAAATGTTTATGTACAATGATGTATGACCTTTTATCACAAATACTTACGTCGAAATAAAACAAGTGACAGAGCGGCTCCTAAAGCAAATCCCGATCCTGTAAGATAAACAAAACAATTCTTTGTTATTAAAATTCTATTTGTGAATTATTTATTAGAAAATGCTTTTACTTCATAATTTCTCTTTTAATTTCACATTTGCTTCTGAATAAAATTAAACAAATTCTTAAGAGACCTCAAGATTTGTTGTAGACCATGCCATACCACATATTTTGTCTAATT
>JAQGAA010001101.1:0-17338 GCA_034696425.1 Isotoma viridis | reverse complement strand
AGTAGGTGAGTTGATATGTTGGTTGGTGGTAGAGTAGAAAATAGAAACACTGTTGATACTTTTAAGGAATCCAACTACTTTTGATGTCAGAAAGGGTTTAATACTGTGAAAGAGATTCCACTTGAATGTATTACATGTCTTAAGCGTTGATTTATGCCAATTGTCCATTCAAAAATATCTATGAATTTTGATTTCTATTCAGGAAAATACATTCATCCTCGTTTTATACTTCAGATAGTAAAGAAAACTACTGACATTCTATCGTTCCATTACATCATCTAAGAGATTTACTATTTCAGGATTATGTCTTTGGGTAGACTTGGATTATTATCCCAGTCCGGTATGCACTATGCACTTAGATGCGTTTTTACACAGATAAAAAAGTCTTCCTTCTTGGTGGTTTGTTTTTTATCTCTGAAAATATTCAAGTTCTAAAAGCCTCTGGGTTCAAGAATTAAGTATTATATATTGTGGCAAAAGGGTCTTAAGGTGTAAATAATAAGTATTAAGGGCTAACGAAAGGAAAAGGGATGTCATACTGTGTTTCATTGCACAGATTACATTGCAGTGCAAAGCTACATAGCATTATAATAAGAGTCTTTGCCTTTTAGTGGTTTTGGTTTTTAATTCAGAATTGAAGAAGCGTGTGAAGGAAACCTGTCCCATAAACCCGAGGGATTGTTATGGACCTGTTTATCCACTAAAGAATTTTCATGGCTTTCTGATTCCACACTGTTAATGTGTATCATTATTCCCAGGGAGTGAGTGTAGTGTTGTTATGTAATACTTGGTTGGTTTAGTTGCATGTGGTGTAACAGTCTATATATCTTACTTTGCGAGAATAAATATATATTTCTTAAATAAACAAAGTGACGACATCTCAAATGTCTCAAAGCGTCATAATCATATTTTGTGTGGGATCGAAATCTCAAAGTATAAAAAATGTAGGATATGAATCTACTTCTGGATTTTTTAATTTCACACATCCATGATTCTTCAACAAGTGTCAGGGAGGTTTATCTTTTGATTTTGATTCCATCAAGAATATTATTATCTCTAAGGGTTTTAAGTTTCAGAGGTTTGGAATGAAGGATGATTATGTCATTGCCTTTCGAATGAATTTTACTGTGGCAATTATTTCGCTGAAATTCAATCCTATTTATTAATCTATTTTGATAGACTGAAACCATAAGACTAAAAGCAGAAAAATCTGAATAAATTAATTTAAAGTTAAAAAAATGAATACGTCAAATTAGACATAATTAGTGGTATAAACTCTTCCGTCCTATTTGGCTGATACACTGTATCGTGTTGGTTTTCCTCTTTATAAAAAATTCTAAACTAACATCGGGGAAAGAGTTTTTTGTGGTAAAATGTTAATAATAAGCTGATAATAAAAGGTCGTATGTATTTATTAAAATATAAACAGCAAGTCATTTCCTACATTTCTGAGAAAGGGATGCTGTTGTTTGTTACAGGAAAAGGGTGAGATATTAAACCCGGTTGAAGCAAATATAATTAAGCAAGCATGTGTGTTCCCTTGCAAAGTTTCCTACAAGAAAACTCAACTTGTTTATTTAAAAGAACAATGTATGTACCTTAATCTTTTTGTATGAAATGGTAATACTTTACAGCTTTACAGCAAAACCCATTAAAATCCCGCAGTGACACATTAGTTAGTCACTGCAAGTAAAATGCCTTCACTACTTTCGTTTCATGCGACCCACGCACACACTAAATGACTAAACTAAACACAAGCTTTCAAATGCTAATGAATTTAGTGACCTTTGCAACTTTTACAATCTACGATCTACAATTAACAAAACCACCACGCTATACACAGCCAAAACTAAAATGTTCGTGGAAATAACAATCAACAATACAATTGAGTTTATTATAGAAATTCATGTAGTTATTATTCTTCTTTAAATATACAGCGTTTCGGCAGTTAGTAGTTATTATAAGAGAATTCAATAGAGTCGGCGTAAGTGCGTGCAGAAATTACATAAAATTCGAGCACTTTCTCAAGGTTATTGAAAAAGAGACTTGAAACTGACTTTAATGCGTACTTAACCTTACCAATTCAAAAAAACTCTTTTGTTAACCATTTTGTTATTAAAATCACGGAAATAAACAAATAATAAGCGGCAGTAGTCACAATGATAATTAATGCTAAGATCAACAATGTAGACTATTTTGAATACATTTTCCCATCCCATAAGATTGCAACTTAATTGATATCAATGCAGTAATGAACTTAGAGTAATAAAGATAATTATTATTTTAATTACAATTAAGACTCTGACCGTGAGGTAAATTACGTAATGAGACAGGTAGGCTATTTTGCCAAGAAACCGTAGTCGTTTTTATTACTGAACTAAGAAAGTTATAGATTTATTGCAAAATAATAATGCTACTCTTACTACCTACTATATACCTTAGCAAGTTGATGATGCTCACTTGATGATAATGATGTTGATGAATTGATGATGCAACCTGTATGATAACTTATCAATACAACTGTCCATCCATCTTTCACAATGAAGATGAAGCAAAATGCCTGGAGATCTTTATTTTAATTTCATCAAGTTCATCGGAAAATTTTAAGGGTTCATTCAGTTTATATACGGGAAGCAACAAGTTTGATTTAAAAAAAACAATACCAAAAGTTCATGAGAATAGACGACTGGAGGGCTTAGAAAACCAAAAACTCTCTGTCTACCACTAATTGTTCTTGTAATATAAAACCTATATCAATCTCTCTCTTCTCTTTCTCAAGCTTTTCGCAAACCTTAACCCTTTTTAACCCATCCATTTATATAATATATAAAGTCAGTAAAAACCTAAAAACCGTCAGGAGCAGTCAGTAACAGACTTAAAACATCATTTACTCATTTTACTCTTCAGATCAGAGGAAACGAAACGAGCCAAGTACAGATATTATCCATTCTATCTTGCAAATTTTGCAAAAAGAGATCATTTTTGCTTGTTCACTCAAAAAGAAGAAATTCTCTGATGTTATAATATTACTTCAATTTCCATTCTACTTTTCATCTTTTAACTGCCTCAGGCTTATTTTTGCTGATTGTGTGTCTATCTTCTCCACGACTTACTACAAAACTACTATTACTACTACTACCCGATGGATGATTCAACTTCAATCCTTTTAGTAACTACAAATAGTTATGACTATCTGTGTAAGTACAAAACTGGCAGATAGTAAAATAATATACTGGCTACACGTACCGACTGACGACGACGACGTACCTAAGTTTATATGATTCTGTCCATACCTTGGTTTTTTAAACAGATTGCATTATTTTCTTACACTGAAGCCTTTAAAAGCAACCCCTTTCCCTTGTGAATTCTTTTCCCACATGAAAGACCAATGTTGATGTTGCTCTGCCTTGCCTTGCACATATAATATAATAATATTATTCTCATATAATTTCAGCATTTCTGCCCGAAGTTGCATTTTCCTCTATAACAAGCTAAAAGATAAAAACATATTATGAAATGGTTTGTCTGTTGGTGGCTGGATTGGATAAAATAAATGGAATGATGAATAGATGTAACTAATCTTAAATGTTTGTATAATATATAATTTTTGATTTGTCTTTCAATTGTGAATTGGTTTAAAGAAGCAATAAGCACTTTTACTCTCATCTCTGTCTATTTTATTTTTTAAGCTTGACACAACTTCTGCATAGTGTCATGAATGAATACTTGTAGCTTTTAGTTAGAGTTAAAGTAAGTGATGTGATGTAACGCGAAGGATGGATGGATATGGACGACGACGGGTAGGAAGCTTTATTTGTACTGGTGAATGTAAAAGACTTTTTTTTAAATCAAAGAAGGGGGTGGAACGAGAGACAGACTTTTTACTGTTTATTATTACACTTAAACGAAGATAGCCATTGTAATTTTTTTTTCAACTTCGGCCTGCTTGGCTTCCCTAAGTAAAAAAAATAAATGCCAGCATGGCTTGAGATTTTTTGACTATGTGGAACTTAGTTTTCTAACAAAGTTTTAAATCTCGGCAGAATGATATTTAGCAGTTTTAGTTGAATACAGAAAGATGATGATAATAATAATATTAGTAGGTTGAGTATAGCCAGATATTACACAAGTACTTATAAATCCTTTTCTGCTTATCTTTACGAAATAGTTTCTGCTTTTACTTTGCCTGTTTCTCATTCTCATTCATTTTCATGAATTGTTGGCTCTTATCTTAAATGAACTCACTAAATATATTCATGGAGAGAGAGAGAGAGATTCATCTGGGGGAAGGAATACAAAATGAAGTAAGTACATACACACTGAGGTATGTTCTTGTATTCTACAAGTAAAAAGTGAAATATAACTGCAGGCAGGCAGTCAGTAGTAGTAGTGCATCTCATCTTAAAAAGCATCTCTATACCCCGTGGTAGTTTTACAATCTTGGTATGCATTCGCTGAGAGATTCTGCATGTACATTTTATTATACACTTATAACTATAGTTATTAGCAAGCCGGTATGTATTTAATGGAAGTTAAGCGCTACAATAATATTATTATGTTCCTGTGTGTATCTCAAGTAAAAAACCTAAGCCAAGCCACGAAGACTAAACCAAAGCAATTGAAACCAAGGCGAAAAAATCCAACTTGAAGAGAACATAACATATAAACAAGAGTCCCACAAATGACTATTAGAACAACGAAGGCAAAATATTGTAGATTTGTAGATTCTAGATTGCCTTTGTATAGTCAGTTAATACTTCGCATAGTGGTAATGGCAATAATAGCAAGTAAGGGGAAGTCGAGTAATAAGTCTTGGGAAGTAAAATTCAACTCCATGGACATAGGATGAAACTGGTGATGATGTGGATGATAGAATACTATAGAATAATACGAATGGAACTAACTAACTGTGGCAAAAAAAGTTTCAAGAAATAAATTTTAACCCGTACATTCATACAAGCTTGTGCACTCCGGGTTGATTAAACTTGGGAAACTGCATGGATGTAACCAGTGTAGTTAGTTGTGGTTGTAGTAGTAAGTAGAATGAGGTTTCAAATAACGAAAGAGTAGATATGCATATAATTTTCGTACCATTTCTTTTGATTGCATTGAAAAGCTTTATTATAGAATAGTTAGTAGTAGTTACTACTAAGTTTTTTGTTGGCTTCGTCATCATAATAACTATCATTCACATTATAAAATAGTTTTCTTTAGACAGGTTTTGAAATGAGTTGGCGAGGAATGGTCAGTATTAATTATCAAGCCAACTTATCTCTCTGTCATCTCATGTGACTCTGGAGATAGTTGTTTAAGTAAGTTTCTATTTATTTATATAAAATAGAAAGGGTTTTTTAGTATGGGCTCATTTATTCCATTCTGAATAATCTATGTTGCAGAAAAAGTTGTAATCTTTTGGCGAGCATTTTAGAGGTTAGTAGTGGTACTGTGTACTGGTTGGTACAGAAGTAAGTAGGGATTAGATAATATGATGCATATTATGATGATGTACTTAGGGATTTGGATTTTTTACTGGAAGTCATGATGCGAGTGGTCCTGATGATGCTACTACTACGGGTATTTACTGTACTACTGGATGAAATCATAGATAGGAAAAAAATGCATTATGTAATGAGAAGAACCAGTAATGATGATAGTGTGTATATTTTATGACAATGGTAAAGTATTATGTGTATCAGAATAAGCACGAATGGTTTGTAGCTTTTATCATCATGGATGGTTAAATCGTTGGATGAGTGAAATGTTTTTAAGTTTTATAACACATATTTTGTTGGTTTATTATAGAATTGAATGATATTTAGGTATTTGAGTGAGTGAGTGTGGTTAAAAATATTTTGTGACGCTAGGATGATGATAATAATAATAATATGACAACTATATTGTTCCAATCACCACTTCCGTTGGGTTAAGGGTCAACCTCAACCCCTGGTTGTTGCTTGTATTATATTATTGATACCATGATAATAATGTATGAGATCTAACTAAAACTGAAATAGTTGATGTATTTCCCGGATATTGCACTTGCTTTGCCTTCCCTCACCCTCCTGAGTTGTTTATTTAGTTTTTAGTTTGTATATGGATGGAATTTGATTTTTTGTTAATATTTAGATTTTAAATTTGACGAAATAATATAGAATAGAATAGAAATATTTTATGAATATCAGGTTTCCTTTGGAATTTTTTATATCATAAAGTATTCAATCATAAAACTGGCCTAAATATTACAACCTGGACATAGGACATTTCATATACATATATATTCTTGGAAATGTCAAGCGAGTTTCAAAAGTCAGGTAGATTAATGTTGATCATAAAAAAACCTTTATGCTTCGTATAGCACCTGTTATTACAGTATCGTGTAGTACCTTCGTGGCCTAGATTGCGTAATATAGAAAAAACTGAATAGAAGAACAGCTTAGGAAATGTATATTTTTTAGGGTTCCTCAGGGTACATGGTGTCTCATGAGAGAATACTGTAAAAAGTAAAAGGATGAGTTTCCCTTTCCTGTAAGTGAAGCCTTTGCTACAATGTAATACACATTTCATACCCTTGGGAAGGGAAGAGTCCCCAATCTTTGAATAACAATACCACCTGATGTCATCATGTGTAATCCTTTTTTACGGATTACATCCCTTCACTACACGCTACCTGCTGAGCTTGATTTATTCTTTAGGGTTGATAGAAATACTCTTGAAACAATTTATTCAAACTTGTAGCAACAGCAAGAGTGATGATATTGGCACATATTTATATGCATGATATGTGTGTGCATGTCGTCTTATCTATGTTCCTGTTACTTGTGAATAATATGATACCTTTTAGAGTTTTTGAGGTTATGTATTATTATCAGCCATGCAGGTTAGATATTCTAAAAGTGTATTACAAAGAAAGTAAATTTAGTTTAAGTAGATATCGTAATCATCTATTTTCATCAGCTTTTTGTAGGTAGGGGAAAAGAATTATATCAAAAAGGAACCCACAACAGTTCGACAGATTTCATGGATTAACAAAAACATAATGTGGTAATTACACCAGAGCATGGGTAGCAAAGTAACCGAAGGGCGAGTAAGCGACCCTTTCACATGAATAATCTCATACATATGGTATACATATATAAAAGTACCAAAAATTAAGGCATATAAGTTTTATTAATATAAATGCTAAAAGCCCTGCTGATCTGGTGTAAACTTCATAATTGAACAAGAATTGAACAACTGTGGCACTGTGAGATCACAAGTTAGGGTGAGGGCTCATGATTTCAATGGTGTGAAATTATATAATAACAGACGGTATGGCAATATTATACATATATCGTTTGCAGGGTGTCGTATATAAGGCTATTTATTCTTGACAAAAAAACAATGCATTCACATCGGATAAAACAATTTACCAAATGATCCTATAATATTACCTGATATTATACGAGTGTACGATTGTAATGAATATAATACTATATAATTTCTTGGCAGACACACTAAATCTTTGTGGGTTATCCTTTGAATTAAAACTAGTATTAGATTAACTTAAATCGTACTTTGAAATCAATGTAAGAGTAGGATGCATTATTTTTTCTAACCTGAGAGATAGAACAATGAATATTATATTCAACTCACAAAGTTCAAACTGCTTGACCCAAGCTTTCCAGTCAAGTCAGACACATAACATAACTTTTAAAAAAATTACCTAATCTAAAGGTGTGGAGTTCCTCGTGCAAACTACAATAGATGATTGTTGCATGAAAAAATCATATATCAAACCCACATTTACTCTCATCTGACAAAACATTTATGCACCACAAAAATTTGAGTATTTTTCAAACTTGAGTGTATATTGTAAAAATAATATAAAAACCCAAGATACAATCGTAACAGATGAAGCATGAAAAATTATTTTTTATAATATTATTCTACAATAAATGCATTTACTCACCCACGCCATACATTTACACGTAGTAGCATTAATACTTGAAAACTTGCATAATTTGTACATTTTCGCTTTCAACCTCATCTCAACTTCAAATCTACATTACTACGCTCCACAAGTCTTTTGTCATCCTTGTGGGTGGATCTATCAAATCTCGAGGTTTCCAAGTGTTGTGTGCAATGCAGTTGTACATTTGAATGACTTTTCATACTGCACAAATTTGGATGTCTTCCATTCTACAAAAAAAACTATGCTTGGTGATTCGAAATAATAGCTGGTATCATCATCATCATGGTTTGTGGGTGATTCATCCGTCCCATGTATTATTGACTCCCTTTGCCGTATTCCTTTGGTCATTTGGGAATTTGATCGTGAAACATCCAAACATATAAGGCACATGTAATAATATGATAGCCAGAAATGAAAATAATTGAGGATTCAACTCATGTCTTCCATCGAATCATGTTTCTCTGCCTATTAAGTCTTGTGCTCCATAGATATCATCCAACCGAAGGAATAATTGTCTATATACATACTTAATAATAATACCAAGTATATCTAAAATTGAACCCTGATGTCCCCTTCCATTTTGATAATGATGAGACATAAGGTTACACGACACTTAATCTATTCCTTTTTCTATAACCTTATTCCCTACCCTAGGTACATACATATTCCAGTCACACAAAAAATAAATATCCAAACGTAAATATCAATTCCTTTCGGAACCTA
This sequence comes from Isotoma viridis, assembly GCA_034696425.1. Classification (NCBI taxonomy): domain Eukaryota; kingdom Metazoa; phylum Arthropoda; class Collembola; order Entomobryomorpha; family Isotomidae; genus Isotoma; species Isotoma viridis. Next base: position 8,664 of record JAQGAA010001101.1, on the reverse strand, counting down.
TCTTCTGTATATATAGGAATTAGATTACGTTTTCAAAAAAGGCCTTATTTTCAGACAAATAAAATCCTAGGGTAGTATTTATGCTAATATTATAACTAATAACTGAGCAAGGAAAACATATACAGGAAATTTAGTTATGGAATGGGCACTTTGATGTAATAAAGACTATCTCTATCTCTATAATATTATTCCTTTTCCTAGTAATATTGTACCACAAACAGTAAAGACTCAAAGCAATCAATAATGCACTTCGTATTCCAACACAGTATCGGGAAAACCAGCATTGTCATTGAAGTAGGGTCTAATCTCATAAGAAAGTTTTTTACTTTGATACATTACAAGACATAATATCAAAGGCTTATCGAATATTCTCGAGTGACTTGCTTACAGTCAACAGTAGTTCGACTGACATGGAAGTATGAGACGGGGCATATGTATCATTTGGAAAAGTTAGTGTACGACTGACGTAAAACTTACTATTAGAACTTTAAGGGAGTAACAGTAGTAGAAGTGTACTCGAGTAGTCATTTTCGTTTAGATTAGAGAGAAACTTTAGCCGAATGACATTTTCTTCCGTTGCGTTGTCATATTATCACAACAGTATGTATATGTCTTGTCTTGCGTTCCCTTCACCCCAAGAGAAATATGGGATTCGTGTAACTTTGAACTTTTCGAACAACAATTGTATAAATAAAGCTCAACTTTGACTACTCCAAACTAGGCATGACTTCAAAGATTAAATGTGCATTTAAATTTCATAGAATTGACATAGTACGTATATATATAGGTAGTAGGAGTATGTAACTTGTTTACGTTTTAAGAACATTTATTTTGTTAGGCTTGGAATTGGTTTTATATAAGCTTGGAAAGTTATACTATAAGAAATGCAAAGGTAGTTCCAATTTATTGATTAAAATTTTAATTTGCCTACTGGGAAAACCCGACTGATGACTCATTTTGTTTGTACTTGGTATTTCTAGTAGTGTTATATTATGCATTGGTTGTTTCTAGTGGTCATTGGCCAGTTTCATTTATTATTACTTAGTTTTGTCTTTTTTTTGTGGCACACGCTGCTAAATTATTGTCATTCTCCCTTTTCTTTCCTATTTTTTTGTTTAGTTACACACACACAGGACACACACACAATAATAATATTATTATGCCTTTTTCCTTTTATCGTGCATGTATGTTGTTGGGTTGGCCAGGATTTTATAGGATTTGTTTCTTTTTTTATATATCATTGCCCTCTGTACTGTCCAGGAACAGTACGCGTGACTCATGTCATGATCTAAAAGATAAGGTGAATTGGATTTCATTTTGTGATAAAATGGAAGTAAATTAAAACCTAAAAGTACTCCTACTTAACTACTCAACCTAGTAAAGGTACCTACTACTGGAGAATGAATGATACTTATTCTGTTATTATGCATACATGTAAACACAACCTAGGTATTTATAATCCTGGCTAAGTGGGCTTTTGTGAGGTTGTACTGTGGTTAAAAAGGTGACTTTATGAACAATGGCTGGTTTCAAGGGTTGAAGTAGTTAACTATTATATACGATACATGTGTATGATTAAAAACTTCTATAACTACTCAACCTAGTAAAGGTACCTACTACTGGAGAATGAATGATACTTATTCTGTTATTATGCATACATGTAAACACAACCTAGGTATTTATAATCCTGGCTAAGTGGGCTTTTGTGAGGTTGTACTGTGGTTAAAAAGGTGACTTTATGAACAATGGCTGGTTTCAAGGGTTGAAGTAGTTAACTATTATATACGATACATGTGTATGATTAAAAACTTCTATTTCCGTTTTCGGAGGCTTTGAACAACCAGAAGGAAAGGAGTTCGGGGCGACTGGCTTTGAATCTTTGTAATTAAATCTTTTTATGAGTTTCCAATTGTTTTTTAGTTTTTGTTTAGTTGAATTTGCACAGTCGGTAGGTTTTCTTGCATAGATTGGTATATTTGATATCAAAAGTTTTAAGTTTAGTTTTGAACTAGAACATATATTTCTTTGCAAACTTTCCTGGCTTTGGAAGGATTATAGTTTCTAATAATATGAAAGTTCTGTTATTGACGGGATACGCTGTGATGAATAATAATGGAAGTTGGTAAGGCAAAGTAGTTAGACTCATGGAAAATATTATAGCTGGAAAGTACGCTCTGAAAAGTTGTTCGTGATTTACATATACTTAATTAAATTGGATGCGAGAGAAAAACAATAATATTCTCTAATTTACTCCTTACACAATTTGTGTATTATATTTTAAGCAAAGTCTGCTAATAGCTTTGTGTCATTAGGTCACAACTATTTATGTATTTTGTTTTCCCGTAACTTTAAATGGCCTCCGAATCTGTTAACTAGATATAGAAACCTTGAGTTGAGATGCACTTAAAATATAATGAAGTACGAGTGCTTCGGGTATATATAAATTGAAACACAAATATCATTATTTTCCAAGTAATAACATACCTTGTTTGTTCGAGTTACATTATTACATGCATCCAATGGAAGCCATGTATAACCAGTGCAATTGGTTCCAATTCCCCGAAGCATTGTATGTACAAAGTCATGCACTCTTATCTGAATTGAAGGGGTTCAAGTGTTTAATGTTCAGGGCAATTATGCATTACGACATACAACATTACTTATAACAACTTGCAATTTAGTAGATAAAAAGAGGATCATAATGGGGCCGTTAAGTTAATCGATGGACAAAGAGGTTCGACCAAAAGTCTGGTTATCTCAATCTTATCTGACTTACTCTCTAATTGATGTCGACTGAACTATTTAACAGAAATTGTACATTAGTGAATACAAAGTTAGAAGAAATTGGGTTGTGTTTGAATGAAAAGTTTAAATGACATACATACATGATACACATAAAAGTCCAAAAGCTAGTTGTCTATGTGTGTGTAAGCAAACTGAAAAAAATTATATAAGTTGTTTGTATAAGATGAAGAAGCATCATGATTTTTATCATACTTTCAAAAATCCTAGTTGTATACTTAATGAGATCAAAAGTTAAACATGTTCAGACAAATAAGGATGATATGTACTTGGATTAGAATTATTTGCTCACAAGAAATTAAAATAATGTCTGTGTGCAACAACATCATAAATATTAGTGTTTATTTATCTGCTTGATTTCATCTCAAAAGTCATCCTTCAATTTTTTCAGTTAGGCAAGAACTCTCTGAATTTTTAAAAAGAAATACTTGTAAAGATAAGTCTAATAGTGTTAAGTGATGTGGCTAGTGAGAGACCTGGAGGCATAATTATTTCAACATGCTTTACCACTTTTACACATTCATATTCTAATTTTTTTAAGAGTAATTCACAACTACTAAAGTTTTAGCAAACAAGTATATGTACATGTATACTAGAAAGCAAGTTTGTGAGCAAATTTTAGAGAATTGATGATACTTAAAAATCTCTATGATCCTTTTGCACTTGTACATTTGCATTAATTACATTTACTACTAAAGTACAATATGCATTATGTAAACTCTTACCTTTCATTTCAAGGCCTACTTTTATTTTAAACAGAATTCGAGAGATCCATGCTATAGATGCTAAATTCACCTCAATAACAACTTTTTCAGGACACTCGAATAGTATTAGTGGAAATTGGTAGTAGTATTTTAGTAGTGTGATGATGTCGGTTGTTTTTGGGTAGACATCTCATTGCATTGCAGTTCTAAATAAAAAATGCTGTTTTAAATGCGAACTCGAATTTTATGTTCGTAACTTGTTTATTCATTAGATTGCTGACTGAAAGATTGGCTGAGTTTATCTGAACCTAAATGTATCGACGGGTTCATTTTAAACTTAATGCCTACTTATTTTAAATTCATTCCATTAAATTTTCCATTAATAATGAATGTATGCAATACATATAATAATAATAATAATGAATGCAGAGTATTTGAAGAAGTCGTGGGAATGAATACAAAGTTCGACTAATAGCCAGAAAGAAAAATTAGTCTTGAGTGAACTAGTGTGTGTGGCAATTTATTTTGAGACTGAGCATTTACACACATACAAATATTTAAAGCGTTCAAAACATTAAACATTTTTAAGTATTAGAAGTATACGCGGTGGTATGACTTGATTCAGGATTGGTTTTGTAAGGTTAAAATTTTAAAAGCCAGAGACTTTAAGAGAGAGATAAAGATAAAACACAATACTGTTGATAGTAATTGTATATGTGATGAAGCATCTCAGAATAATTGTTTCGCTTAAGTGTAAACAATATCCTAAATGGAGTGAAATTAAGGATGGTTTTGGCTTTTTTGAGATAAAAGGACCAAAACCTTTTGACATTTCTTAGAAAATAAGGCCCATCAAGGATTTTTCTCTTTCTAAGAAGAAATTGTTGAGTAAATCTGTCTCTGTCTAATCTAAATGACAGTAGACATTACGCTTCCGAAAAACCAAGTAGGGGAAGGAATTGTGAATAGATGCAATGTGTAGGTAGGAAATGACATGAATGCATATGGAAGGAAGTAAACAGCATAATAAGTACATTTCTAAGAAAGATGCTATATATAAACAGAATACGGGATATAAGCCCTTCCTCAACAGATTTGAGCCACATTTTTTAGGTTTACAAATAACAGAAAGACAAGGCAGAGGATGATATGATGATGGGATGGGAGTTAAAACCCAGATGGATTTAACCGAAACTAACTAAAAGTCCCAGACCAGACGGAACTGAAGATGAAAATCTGTTTTTGAAAACCCAAGACGTTCAAAAGATTACTAGTGTTCAGGCAAAAGAGTAGAGTTCGAGGATAATGGCTCAGTCGTTGAAGTGTTTGCTTTTTTTCAGAAACATTTTTATCTTATTTTTTGATATCATAGAAAGTTATTTATCCAAGTCAGCAAAAGGAAATGAGTTTGGATTACAGTTCGTCGCCTTAATTCTCATGTTATTAAAAAAACATAAAGCAGTAAGGGCAAAGTTCAGGATTATTATTCACCAATGGAATTTTAAAACAAAGCAAAATTTAGTTTACAGCATTCACTTAGCTAAAAATTAGCTGAATCAGTTCAAGCGTGTTGTTATTGTAGTAGTAAAGCCTACTTGATACATAGTATTGAAATTATTGCGTTTTGCATAAGCGTTTCAAATTACCTTGCAGAGCCTACAATCACGACCAGACCACTACACGGTACATATGTATTTTTGGGGTCTATATAAATGACATGCGAGGAAGGTAATTATTAAGTCAAGTATGAAGTTAAAAACTATATAGAACAATTCGAGTTCGTCTCCTTCAACGATATGCACAACTTGCCATTATTACTTCCACTACACTGAACTTTTGAGAGTTTTTGTTGAGTAATCCAGTTTTGGAAAGCTTACTATTTTTAGTCCATTGAATTTCATACCTTTCTCAGTTCGCAGAAACAATTCCAGGGTATGGAAATCCATTGTGTTGGAATAATATACCCTTATGCTACACAAGGAAGAAAATCCTATAGTATTAGTATTACCTACTCACTATTATTATAATATTCAGTGTAATAGTACACCATATGAAGAGTTTAAATTAGAAGGTAGGAAGCAAAGTTATAAGAAGTAAGAAATAAAGTAGTAGAAGCAAAAAAGCGGCATGGTATTTGGTAATTCCGAGTAATGAATCCGAGTTCGGAGGCAATTTCTAAGGAAAGTGCAGGGAGAAAGGAGGTTCATGGACTTGAATTTTGCTTGAAGTATTAGCTATATGCATATATGCTCTGGAGCGACTACTACTATTATTATGTGTAGACTGTACTTACAAAACTACAAAACTACAACAACTCTCTTCTATTATCGATGCTTAGATGGATGAGGGTTTATTTAGAAAATAACTTTTGCTACACTATTGTATAAAAAGACTATTGTCATAATGCGAATGTGTCTATGTCATTGAATGATTGCGTTAGCATACCTATGAATAAAGTAAGTGTAAACTACGCAAAGTTTTTACTTTTTATAGAACGCATATATATTTTATATGTGGTTGGATTTGTAGTAGTTTTGGTTGTAGGAGTGAAATTCTATGGGTTCCTTTTATAAGATAAAAAGACCTTTTGAAATCCTTTTTTTGGCTCGGGTTGGTTTAGGTGTTTAAGAGTACTGCTACTAGCAAATGTAGCAAGTAGCAATGATGGTTAGCAATAGTAGTGTGTGCCTTTGCTCCTCCATCCATCTAGCTAAAAAGAGAGATGGAGAAAGCAAAAGCAAATTCAGTAGTGGTGGTAGTGAAGAAAGGAAGAGAAAGGAAATGTGTGCCATATCGTCTGCAGAAACTTGATATCGACCACCCTGGACCGGTCGATATCATGTTATGGCTGAATCCTTGTATGAATATATATAGAATGAGAAAGCATGTATATATAATACTTACCAACTGGTTACCACTACTACTACTACTATTTCTGTACCACTGTACCGATGTTGGAGAATACAACTTGGAACTGACTGACTACTTACAATTTCGACTTGGACTTCCCAGTTGCTCATTCGACAAAAACTTTCTACTGTCTATTCACCATTCAATTTATGTAGAAGCACCAAAGCAAAGGAAACTACTCTAAAGGTAGTAGTAGTAGTACCGGTTGGCTTGATTGTGTAGTGGCAGTCTGGTCGTGTAGTGCATGCTAATGCATATACATACGTTCACAGTAAAATCATAGACACGGATGCTTTCTCTTCCTGCTTTCACTTTAATAAGCATTTATTAGTCTAACATCTTTTGTACTCGAGACTGCACTGGATAGATGGAACAAAGCGTTTAATATAGTTTGCATTTTGCTTTTTGAACTTTATACTCTAGTTTCTACATTGTGGTATGAACGCCCCTTCAATTTTATTATTATTATGATTATGCTAATGGTACAGCTAAGACTAGATCGTTCATGTGAATCCAGTGAGTAGTTGCAGTAAAGTAGTTTGTAACATGGATGAATTGGCGAGAAAAAAGCCATTGCAGAAAAGAAAAGGTCAAAACTTTTACCCATATATTTGTGATTTGCAAAAATTGCCCGAATAAAGGAGCGTATATTGACTGACATTATGGTTTTGTGCATTTGATTCATATATATATAGGACATAGGAAATCAAGATAGATAGTAATAGGTTTGAGTCTGAACCCCTTTCATTTTGAACTAAATGCTAATGCCAAATGCATGTGGACGTGTAAGAACAACATATATATAATAAAAAAAGCCTGCGGAATTAGTTTCTTTTCTTTAATCGATACGACTACCTATAACACGGCTCGCTGCATCTGCATCGTTTTGCTGGTAGGCTGAGATATATATATAGTTATAGTGGGTGAATGAAGCATAAGGTTGAGATAGAATTGAATTATATTTCAATTTCTAGTCTATCCTGGAAAAAATTGATGGAAGACGTACCCAGGTTTAATTTCAAAGAGAAAGTTTATTCTAGAAAGTCTTTGAAGAGTTTGATCTTAGTCAGTTTGTAATAAAGATTCACATTAACTTATTGCTTTCTAAATTGAGTTAATTTGAATAATGTGGGTTTTCTTACTGTTTCGTGACTTTCATGTCATTTAATTAAGTACTGATGTGGCACTAACTAAAGTCGTGACTGTGAGCTCGTATTTGTAATATAAAAGAAAATTATTACCACCATCTTTGTATTTTGAGATCACATAGGTCTAAGTAGGTCATAGTCATCAGCTTGTAAATAGGGGTTTGCTGATGTTTCATATAAATTTTGAAGGGTACTAAAGCAAAAGAGTATAAAGGCAGTAAAAAGATATTTATCCTTGAACCAACATGTCATAAAATTATATTATATTTATATACCTAATCGAAAAATAAATAAAGCCTTATGAATGCCTGTCTACTTGTGATTGAGATTAGATTTTTGTTTTGCACAACTGTCAAGGAAATGCTGGGATGTCCAGATGATAAATAAATTGAAGAAAACTAAATAGAATGACATGAGTCAGAGAGGATCATGTCATATTATGCTTGTTTAGTACAAACACATAAGAAAAGATAATAGATTTTTTGGAAATAATATGGCCGAAACCCAGTTATCCGTTTGGAATAATTTAGTATGACTTATATAGTTGTTAGAATTGTAGTCTTTGACATATTTAGTCGTAAAAGGAAATTTGTTTCTCTAATGCATAATTACTATGTTCCTCAAACTAATTCCAAGTTAAGAAGATTAACTGGAATTTTCCTTTGAAAGATTAAACACTAAAGTAAACCCTAAACCATTAAATAATACTCAATTATTTAGAATTAGAGTAAATGAAAGATAACATTAGTAGGGAGTTTCTCTTTGATTTGACATTAAATAGGAAAAGGCTATTTTATACTGGTCTCTGTTTACTTCATACATTAGGCTTAAAAGAAACAAATATTTTCAGTATTAATTCTGAACTGAATGAAATAAATTTCGCGACAAAAAATCAAATGTCTGAATGAAATAACTTTCATAACAAAAATAGCTTTAAATAGCCAAAACATGATGTAAAATCAATAACAAAATAAGTTTTTTAAGTCTTTAAAAGCAAGAAATGAATGAGTTAATCATTTGACCAACAATTAATTAAATCAAAGAAGCCGAAGCGATAAAACTTAAGTTGAATACAGAATATACTTATAATCCGTTTGAGC
>JAQGAA010001100.1:0-17347 GCA_034696425.1 Isotoma viridis | reverse complement strand
TCGATGAAGGACAGATGGGATCAGCTTCACAGTTATTAAATTATTTCAAGTTCTTTGCCATTGTGATTTGAAAAGGATGACATTAATGAGTATTTTTTTCAGGCTAGAATATTATGTTACCTCAGTCAAAAGCAATGGCATTGAAAATATTATTCTAATTTATTTTACGTTATCTTCTATTGAAATGAGTTGGCAAGTTGGAAAGACTTTTGTATAGAAACAAATGTACTGCTTCAAATAACATAGACTCTTTTGACCTTACGATTTTTGTAATGATTTCTTTTATTCATTTTATGTTTTTTCTTTCGCGTTTGTATTTTCAATGTATAACCTCTCGGTTGTACTACTAGCCATGCATTATCATATTTACTTAAGTTACTCTAGCGTTTAACATCACAATAAACCATTTTCTGGCAGAGTAGATATAATTTGACTATGGATAACTCTAACGAAACTGACCCATTTTATCAATTCTTTCTATTTCTATCTCTTGCTCCAAATCATGCCCATAATATACTTTATTCCTGACATTATAGGTTTCTTCCCAAATCTCATTTGCTGGTGGTATCCAAAATAGTTTGAATTTTTAAACAAAATGCAAATCTGTTTTTTAACTTAAGCTCGTTGTTTTTAGTTAAATTGTTGGATTTTATAAGTTTCTTCTTCTTCTCATTTTGGATTAAACCCGATTTTTTTTAATGGGCGTCTAATGAATTAAAAAAAACATGCCTCTTCTAGGCCTGCAGGAAGGTAGTAAAATTGTTAATTATCTACATTTATAAAATTTGGGTACTGGTGCTGTATCCCTGAGTTTAAGTACAATCTATTTATTGGCATATTTTTGTTAATAAATTTGTTGGGTTTTTTCAGTTTTATTCAATTAGAAATCCAAATCCAAACTTTAGAAATCATTAACTCTCTTAAAATTAAATACATTCTGTAAACTGCCCGTTTCTGTAAACTTTTAATACTGCCCATTCAACTTTGGTGGAAAACTTAGAAACCCGTGGGCTCTCGGTAATTTTAATTTTTAGTAAAAAAAACCGGGTTGTAGTGCCCTTTCTGCCCTCAGAAAATTGTATAAATTGTTTGTATAAAGTTCAGACGACGTTTATAGCTGCATAAAATCAAAACCGTAAAAATAAATTTAAATTCACTTTAAAAGTATCCTGTAAGGAGCAAACAAACAAAACTAAACAGGCCAGACTTTATCCAAATTTTACCCAGGCCGTTCCAACTTGCACTACGGCCGGCCTTACGACCTATACTACATGAGTGCCATGTTAAAATGTAGATCATAATAATAATGTGTTCTTCTTTCATTAATTTTCGCTAATGGATTTATTTACCAATTCTGAGATGTGCAAACAATTCTGACTCATGCAAATTAATAATTGTGATGCTATTAATACTAGAGAGACTAGATTTATATATTTATATGGGAGCAATTGCATGGTTTAGAAGAAATAGTATGTATTTAAGAAGAGTTAGAATATCCGGAAATTAACTCTTTTAGAATAGGATGATCTACATATATTGTGAAATAATAATGAAATAATAATAATGCTTTGAGACAATTATTATATAGACAAGTCCGATTAATCATTTTCGAATTACTGCTACACTTAATTTTATTGTTTGCATAGTTTGCATTGATTAAAACGAAGAGTTATAATTTACAATGAAGACGTTTACGATTGCGGACTAAAATTATTGTAGTTGAGAATGGTTGACTAATGAATCTCGGACTTTAATAAATACAAGATGACAATGATTACAATATTACTTAAAATTAAAACTGCATGTAAAGTAATTTAACACAGTTCGGTTTACAAAAGTTGAGGTAAAATAAATGCAAATTTCAAAAATGACTAAAATTATTTAATTAATAATTTCAACCTCTAAATGACATTATCAATCTAGACTCTCGAACGAATGTAGACTTCAGCGTAGGCGTAGTTTTAAAGCTTAATTGAAAAGTACATTTTCAGCTAAAAATGTGAAAGCCGCAAAATAATAGGAGAAGAAGGGCACGAATAATACTTCTGACATTCACATGTGGCACGATTGACTTGGGTTTTAGGACTATCTTGAAATGGCTTAGTTTTACCTTTATCAATATTAGGAAAACTGGGGTCGTTGTTGTTCGGTAGACATTTAACCCTTTTCTTATATGGATCTGTTCTTGCTGAGCATAAAGTACAATTAGTCTTGTTTCGTTGGCATAGACAAATATTCATCCTCGAAGTGTTCGGAAATGTAGTATTCTTTCTGAAATTTCCTCTTAAATCCCTGATGTCTCCAACTGACAGCATTCCAGTTTTACAGCACAAATTAAATTCTCTCGGTGTCATGACTGGAAACCGAATCTTATACACAGCAACTCCCAGAATTTCAATAAGCGATTTTTTTTCAAAACCCCTAACGTATTTTCTCTGGTATACACACCATCTGCAAAAGTAAATAAATAAAGCAACAATTACTTCAATGTTCAATAGAAACTTCTTAATTTCTTTATAAAACAAACGTAAACAAATGATCTAACCTTATAACACAAACGAACAGACTATATTCTGAAATTCTGAGTCGATTGTTTTCCAATACGTCGTGAAGCACGTCCCAGTCGCACTGATAGAATCCTGTGGAATGTAATGCCTTAAGCGCCTCCTTTTCAATAATTGTCCAACATTTATTAAGCAAACGAGGCATGCACAGAAGTTTTGCATACGGCAAAATTTCAAACACATTTGTAGCATCCGTTTTCTTCCTTAATAATGTTGATAAGTAGTTCTCAAGCCTTTTGATATTGTATTTGTGACAAATCATAAAACACTCCGAGCACGTCCTTACTGAAATCTTTGAAAGTACAGCTATAGGTCCGTCATACAGTGCCTAAGACAGTTAAAAAGATTTCTTAAGGTTTTAATTTATAGTTAATTTTTTAAATCCCTTAGATTTACTGCATTTTAAAGGTTGAGTTTAAGGGTAAGGCTACAAATTTACGGATACAAATTACCCATTACCAGGGTTTGCAGTATGTCCATGACTTATACAAATTGTACACATTTATTGATACAAATTCCATCATACCTTCACAACGAGGCTCATAGCTTCCGCTGAGCAATCAGCAATCACAACTTCCCCTCCAGTCTTCAAGCTGCCATAAAACATCGTTTTAAAAACATCTCCTGCACGAGCCAAAATGTGCTTATGTGCTGGAATACTCTGGCCCTGAACTACAAACACTATGTCCGGTTTGTTATATGATAGCATTTGCTCGTAGCTGATTACCGTATTAGGTTGAAAGGGAACTGTGCATAAATTATAATATAAAATAAATTGATTAACTCACCATAATTTCGGTCGAGTACTAAAAGCTCCTAAAATTATGGGATTTTCAAAACGTAAGTTAATTACGTACTCTTACCCCCTGAGAACCGCCCTGAGTGTAGTGACTGCCGTTTAGGGGGAGAAAATCCCAATTCATATCCACTATTCCTAGTGAGTTGAAACTCCATTTTTGGAGAAAGTATAGAAAGGAGTTTAAATCTGTCTCTGTTTATCTCAGATAATCTCTACTCTTATATTCGATGATGGAAAGATGAAATCAGCGTTGGAGTTATAAATTTATTTCAATTTTCCAGATCGACAGAAGATGTAATTATCAGGCTAGTTCTTCTGGAATTGTGATTTGAGAAGGACTTCGTTGATGAGTATTTTTCCAGGCTAGAATATTATGTTACCTCAGTCAAAAGCAATGCTACTAAAATATTATTCAAATTTTTTACGTTATCTTCTATTCAAATGAGTTGGCATGAAGGAATGACTTTTATATAGAAACAAACACATTGCATCAAATAAAATAGACTCTTGACATCCCGATTTTCGTAAAGATTTCATTTATTCATTTATGTTTTTTCTTTCGCGTTTGTTATTTCCAATGTATAACCTTTAGGCTGTACACCTAACCATGCATTATCATATTTACTTAAGTTACGCTTGCCTATCTACTTATACATCACAATGAACCATATTCTGGTAGAGTACATATAATTTGACTATGGATAACTTAAACAAAACCGTCCCATTCTATCAATTCTTTCTTGTATTTCTATCTATTTTTTTCCAACTCTTATCATCCTTGCTTGCTGTTGCTTTACTTTATTCCTGATCTTATAGGTTTCTTTCAAATTTCATTTGCTATTGGTCTCCAAAATACTTCTAACTTTATACAAAATGCTAATCATCAAGTTCATTGCTTTTAGTTGAGGTTTGCATTTTTTGTTAAGGTAAAATTATTTTGAGTACTGTCAGCAAGTGAAATTCGGTAAGATATTATACCCAATTAGAAATACTTGTACACACCAAACCCATACGTACCACCAACATTGCATTGATCATTTACAATTCACCAACATGTAAATATCTGGAAGATTAATTTGTTTCTCGTTATTAAATTATGTCGTGGTTCATACAAATAAAATTTTGAGTATTACAGTTAATTTCTTAAGTAATTAGATTAACAAAAGTTTAAATCACATCTGGATGTTGCTTGAGAATAAGTAGATAAATAATTTATATAAATAGTTAACACAAACTTGATAAAAGGTTATTATATCTATGTAAATCTTGAATTTTAGACTAAGAATTTTTTTAAAGTATGGATAATATAATTTGATACGTGTATACTAACTTCATAAAGATCAATTATCCTAAATTATATGTATATTAAATTGACAAACATTTTAATCATTCATACATCGCAAGCGTACATGAATTAGAATAATTTGGTATTTTAATTAAATTTAACATACTCAATACATTTTCATGATTCCCTACCTATACCCCTCGAGATTCTAGGTTTTAAAGGTTTTTTTTTTAAAAAAAAAACAATCACTAACCAAATTCAGCCAACTAGTTAACAGCGTTTTTAGCAGCGGTATTATAAATTATGAGTTCATGATAAAACCTTTATGGGCCAGATAATTAGAAAAAGACACTTGTTCAATCTTTCTGTATCAGACGGAATTATTTGACATTCACACAATTGCTTAAATATTTCTTAAGTATTTTTGTTTCACCACAATAAATAGTTTTGTCCTACCTAGTGTAATAATTAAGTAAATTTTAAGTTTATGTTGTAGCAAAAATTACTTTAGGTTCAGGGTAATTCTCGTTTCGCAGTTCATAAAAAGTACAAGGGGTGTTTTAAAGCTGAATTAAATTTACATTTTTGTCAATTTTGTCACAAGTTAGACAGATATCAAAAATCTATAATATACAAACAATAGTATTATATGAACTAAAATATTTTGAAAAATAATAAAATGGCATTTGATGGCGAGGCATACATGTAGTTATTTACAGTAGAGCCAAAAATGTCTACTCAATTGCAATAAAAACCCCACTGGAAATCAACTGAACAAGAACATTTTTGGCAAATGACTAGAATTATTGTTTATTGATATTCTATATGAAATAAAAATGAGGTACACTCGTATTTCTTGAACTTTAACTGAGCTTCAATCCATATAAATTATCATTCGTTGTAGCTGGCAATAAAATTATTATAAGTACCGAAGTGTTTCCTTTCCAAAATTTAAATAAAAATGTATTTTACTACTAAAAAATTACTAGCTAATTGTTTGAGTTAAACCCCCGTGTCAGATATTGTTACTGCAAAAATATAATGTATTATTGTTTCTTATCTTTACTAGATTGTCTCAACTACATTTTTGAGTACATATTTAAGCCATATGTGTGTGTGTGGTAAATATTCCGACTGAATTTAGAGTTCGTCAAATTTGTCATTTTTAGCAAGCGATTTCTAACGTCAAAAGCTGCCTTTTACATTAAATATTATAATAGTTAGCTACTCTCGTCTCGATTCAGATTAGTAAAAGTTACTCTATATAAATCGTGATGACATAAGTCCTTGAATACATGGTAACAAGCTCTAATTTCCCTTGGTTTCTCATTTCTAAAATCTAACTCACTATAGGAACTCTATATCTTAAAGATCCATAAAATCCTGCGTTCTGGAACATGAACCAACATTTACACGTATTCGTATTTTTTTGATTTTCTACAATTCTTTTTGTGTCACTCGTACAATTAAATTAAACTATTTATTAAATTTTTGTGTATTTCTGGTTAAAAATTGCGTTCAACTTAAGTAAGTAACATTAAGCGAATTTGAAATCTTCTAAAGGCACAAGCTTTCTAAAAAATTGTCTTTGTGCCTCTCATTAATTAAATACACGAAATTAATAACACATGACTTTCGTCTGATTTGAAACCATTGATTATGCTATAATGTGTGCCTTTCCTAGGTCCGTGTGACTAAATTATATATGTCACTGACAAGGACTTAATGTCTAATTTAGTAGACTTGCACCCAGTAAATTCAATATACATATTATACATGTATAATGTACATACATTTTAAAATGTACAAAGCTTTTAAAACGGAAGATTTGTTCGATTATTTCGGCTGCAAATTATTATTATATTAAAAGAACAAAGGAAGTCGAAGAAGAATTTAAAAAATATTGTTCAATTAGTAAAGAAATAGAAAGGGTTAAACTAGGGATCTTATAAACTAATTGCATCTAACCAATAACAATTAAAATAATCTTATTATCCTTAAATGATTTCATTTCTGACTAAAAGATGTGAAATCCTTGCCGCATCTTTGCATAACAATATTATGTACAAGTTTCTAGTACCCTAAAGTCGTATACAAAATCACCAAAATAATTTTGAACCCAGATAATAAATTATTAAAAAGTATTTGAAGTTTCACAAACAATAACATTCAGAAGCTGCGACAGTTGCAACGCCAAGGTTTCCTTTACCTATGCAATTACATGATTCATTTGCAAGTATGTAAGAAACTAGAATTAACTGATGGCATTAGGGGATGAGGTAATGCGTAATTGTAGACTTATAAAGATAAACGAACAATGAGTGAGTGCTCAGTTGCTCAGTAACTATCTTAAATTTACACTCTATACATCGTTAAGACTTCATTGGCTGCTTTTTGCGTGCACTTAAATCAGCCACGTACCGTTCAATAGCAAAAATATTCATAGCTTAATAGTAATTACAATTTAGGCAGATATTTTAAAACAATATGAAATTAGTCACTAGAGCTAGAACTACACAGTCCACTGGTTAATTGGAGTCTAATAAAATTCCCACTTGGCAATAGGGGGCCCTTCTTCCATTATCTCCTATTCCCATAGAACCATCTCCATTTCTGAACTGTTCCGGCATTAATTGGGTCCATTTTACATACGAAGAAGATGCCGGAGGGGGTGCGACTAGGTTTGATTGATTATGATTGGGGAAGGAATTATTAGCGGCCCTGAAAGTTTCACTTGTTCTTGGTGGACTGGGAGAAGCAAGAACGTCGGGAATACTTGAGCTTGCATTAGTTGCATCTTTGTCCCCACTCTGTGAGGGTTGGAGCTTTGAAGTGGGTTGTAGTTCTATATTCATTGCCTCTACAGTAGGGCGACTAAGTAAATTTTCAGTGTCTAAAGAATTTTGTATGGTTTTACAGTTTGTGCCACTTCCTAAATAAAATGCACCTCTATTGTTAAAATTAGACTGGCTCTGACCATTATTTAAAAATTCATGAAGAGTGTCTTCATCTTCGTTTAGTTGAGTCTCTTCCAAAAGTCGATTGGTTGGGGATGGAGACGAGCGTTTCTCTACGTCACAGTCTTCACCCTGAAAGATATTAAGAAACGTTTCATGTAATCTGCTAATGATTTTCAAAGTCTCTAAAATTGGGTAGTGTGTATCTGAAATTGATTTATGGCTGGTTTGAAGCGTGATGAACTTAAAATTTGTAAGGAACTTTAACCATTTTAGCGGAAATTGGATTGAAATGGAAATGTGTTACTGGGACCCATTTTAATTTTTTATTAGTTGCAATAAGAGGAAGGTTTAATTTCTACTTTAGGGAGAAAGTTGTTGAGTAAAAGAGAGCGAGTATTCAATGAATCTAGGAAATACGAATTTAAAAACGCCAACTGAAGAGCAAAATAACAGATCTGAAAAGACCATAGCCAGAAAGGAATTTCATGAAACTACCCAACATACATTTTTCTGAAGTTGAGAATCAGAGAGATCAGTAGTAGTAACAGGAACATGAGTGGTAGTGGTGGGTTCAAGAATTAGTTCCGATTTTGAATTTAAATGCCCTGTGTCAGCATTATACAAAGATCCAACACACGCATTCCCAACGACGATACGATTATTCTCAGGATAATGAAGGTGTGACTCTGAATTATCCAACTCTTCAGAGTACATTTTATTATCATAAGCCATATCCGGTTGGAACGTAAAGCCCGTTTCTTTCTGTTATATTTCAAAAACAATGTTGCCATGCTTAAATTTTTTGAAAAACTTTATTCTTGTTTGTATTGCATGTTCTTTTGAATGCAATTTAGATATTTATATATATATATATATACTTCAGCTACAAGTAAATCTACAGTGATTCACGCATTTTTAATATATATTTACCCATATAGATAATAATTAATAACTAATCCCATCGACTGCAGTGTAAATGTAATGTGCAACAAAACAAATCTACTTAAGAAGAAAAGAAATAACGGTTCAACATAAAATTGTATGGCTTTATTTGTACCAATTGTACAATAAACTGGCTCACAATTAGCTACTTTGTAGTTAAGCTGTGTTTTTATTAAAATTCAAATACTGTAATTGTTTTAAAATACTGCTTCATTGTAATCAACATCGTTGCATAGGTGCTGGCATCCCATCATCCGTGGATAATGCGGACTCGGTATCTTTGGCATTAGAGAGGTTACACGCGGCTCAGCTCTACGGAAGTGTTTCAGTTGAACATGTTGCAGTGGAGGGAGTGACACCATCCGTGATTGAGGTTTCACTCTGCATAAATTATTATATGCCAGTCTAATTTTCCATTAAAATGTTTAAGATTTTACTATGAAAATACTCCAATCAAAGCTTATTATCAAAATATGAGTGCAAACAGCCAATTCTACAAGATGAAATCGATCGGGTAGTTTTTAAAATGGATTAACATTATAATAATTACAACGCTAAAAAAACGTGAATCACTGTATATACACAAGTTTAGCTATATATATAAGAGCCGTTCCCCACACTCACACGAACTCCCATTATGTAATGAAATATGAAGAAGAATGAATAGAGATACAAAAAGGTGTCAACACAAGCGAATAATATGAAAGATAGCATCCCAAGGCCGAGCTTTGCGTTAGTTTTGCGTGCAAGATCTCATACATTTTTATAGAAATAGATGCAAATGCTTCATGCAATATTTTTGATTATTAGAAAGTTTATATACATTGACTGTTAACCCACCACACCAGGGAAAAACCACACCTACTCGTAACAGTCGAAGAAAAATCCGCATTAGATTGAAGTAAACTGACGTGCAACTGTTTTTTACGAGTTGCACAGATTTGAAAGCCAACAGCGCTTTTATACTTACCTCTCGAAGGCAAGACTCAGTTAATGATAAAATATCTTTGGATTCGTCAGAATTATTCGTTGAAGTCATTTGCAATTGATAACTTAAATTTTCTTTCCCAAATGAATGAGTATCTCCATCAGAGTTTTTGCGAGTTCTTTTGGGATTCTTGTGAGAAAATCCGTTTAACTATCGAAATCAATATTAGTTGTTAAGAATAATTCTGCAAAAAACTTTCTTTGCCAAACATATTCATTTATCTTAAAAGAATTACATACATCTTGAACTGCCATTCCTGGGGGAAGTTTAACGTCAAATTCTTTCATTTGTTTCAAGTATTGGTAGATTCTGTTCAGAATTATAAAACTGTTTTAGCATACGTTCGGATGGACTATTGATTTAGATTTGTACGTGTTATCATAAAACTTACTTAGTTGACGAAAATCCAATAAGTGCAACCACAAGTATGGCAGCAATCACAACTATTACCCACATCACCCATGACGCACCACCTAAAATTTTCATCGGAATAATTATTCTCTGTCATAATTTATAATCCTTCATATTTTTAAACCAAGGGTTTTAAAAACAAGATTTGCTTTGATTTTATTAAACGGAATAAAGTTTGGATTTTTATCAAAGGGTAATATTAATTCAATAAGAGATATTAAATAGTAGTTGAAGATTATAAGCTAAAACAAAGAGAGAATAGGGATGTGATGTAATTCATTACCTCCACAGTTGAAGTTTCCAGGAGGGCTCCAGCCACCATAGATTAGTTCGTCCGACTCAAGTTTAGTGACAGCTCTTACTTTTGCTGTCAAATTTGTGTCAGCTTCGCAGGAGAACTTCACAGGAGTTTCATAATTCAAACGATCTGGAAGAAAAAAAGTTAGATTTGTATAAGACTTGTCTTTAATGAGCCATAATTTTATAATTAATAATCTTTAAAACGTAGTATACCATCATCTTTGTCGAGGGGTACTTGAATGATTTCTTCTTCTTTGTCGTTTTGTTTTGACAGTACTTCAAAATACTCCAATGGACCATATAAACGTGTGGGTTTATTCCATTCTACTATTAAGTTTCCTCCTCTAAGAACTAATGATGGATAGTCCTTCATGTCTGTGTCTATACGTTGGAAACATTATAAGATTTGCATGATTAGTACAGGATACTCAAGAGTTCAAGGAGTTTGAGTTGAATACCACACCGCAAGTTCACAGGAATAGCTGACACTTGGGTGATTAAGAATTTGGTTTATTTTTTTCGGTTATTTAATGTGGCTCTAATACACTAAGAAAGATATCCACAAATAATTGAACCGAAGCAAGTTACCTAATTGAGTTGAGTTTCAATAAATTTGTCTTTTCTATTGCAAACAAAGCTTTTTTGTAATTATTAAGTAAAACAATCACAAGAATTTCATTGATAATCAAGAAAAAAAATGCAAAAATAGTTTGTAGAACGGGATAGCATTATATTCACTGGAACTTACTGTATCAACTCATGATCACCTGAGAATTTTCATTAGTAAAAATAAATTCCAAAATCTTAATCTTACATCCTATTTTGGTTTTAAAATGTTGTGGTTCAGACTCTGAACATAATGATGGACGTGTGCAAGCAGAAACGGTGAATGAATAATTTGAATTGCTGGTTAAATCTTCAAGTGTAACCTAAAATAATGGTAATATGATTTAAATCAATAAACCAATATTACAGAGTAAAGAAACAAAAAGAAATTTAATTTGAATAATAAATTATTTACATGGGTTCCTGGGTTATTCGGATCCATTATTACGCTCCCATTGACTTGTTTGATTTCCTGTCTTTCCTCAGAATTTTCATTTGATTTGTACTTAATTTTGAACTGGGTGATGATGCCATTGGGCTCCGTAGGTGGGAATATTGTTATGGTGGCAGAGGTATTTTTTATATTAGAAACATCTACAATCGGAGGAGTGCTTGGGTCTACGAAAATAAATTGTTTATCATTTAATTAAATTATTTCATTACTTTGAGTTATTCCCAAACATCAAATCATGTAGGATGAAAAACTCACAACTCTGATCAGTCGAAGCATATGTTGGATCACTTTTCTGACTTTCTCCTGCAAGCGTTATTACAGACACGGAAATCATATACTTTGAATAAGGCTTCAACTTTTTTAAATGATAAGTAGTTTCATCTGCTCCTTTGACTCCTTCTGACTGTTCGGTATTATCTGCACCATTAAATTATCATATGTAAATTAAAAAGGAAGGCTTGGGGATCCATATAATTTGAAAATCAAGAGAATTATTGTGTTAAAAATTCTTACCGATGCATCGATTAGGCTTATCAACTAAGCAGTAAGTAATTTTAAATCCTTCAATTCTACTTTGGTAGGAACAATCAAGCCCCCATTCAATATTCATCTCTTTCGCCTTGGATAAATTCACCCTGACTGGTTTCAACTTTTCAGGAACTGTATCAAAGTAAAAATCTCATTGAAAATACTTAAAAATCCTTTTGTAACTGAAAATGCTTTTGACCTAGTACCTTTATTGTGTGCAAGAGTACAAGAGGCCCATTCCATACCACTGCTTGTATTACCAGAATTGGCAGATACAGCAAACTGATAGTTGTCAAGATGGGAAAGGCTGTCATATTTTATTCGGTTTTGCTCACCTGAGCTAACAACATCCCACTCCAGCAAACCCTACAAAAAGGAACGAAAGTAAATAGAGCAATTCTTAATAAAATAGGTCAACCATCTCATAATCAGCAAGATTCAAGCCATGTAGAATAAATATACTTCACTGATTTTCAACTGATTTTCGAATTTTAGATTTAAATAAATGTAAAATTACTTAACACAAAGACGTCAAGTTTCTCATCTACTTTTGTCAAAACACTTTTATTCCCCAAAATCATGAATGATTAATTTAAATGATCAACTTGAATATTTTTGAATAGCAAATGAATCTCAAACTTTTTCTTTCTTCCAAATACAAAAACATTTCGAAATATTCCTAATGCTATGAATTCATTATGCATAAGCAATTCACTCCATCTTACCTCGCATTGGTATGGACGAGGTTTTGAACTGACACATCTGAAGACTGTGTATGAGACTATGGCAGCAGCAGTTTGTGCTTGGGGAGGTGTCCATGAAACTTCGAAGGATCCATTGGAAAATTCCAACTTCGAAACGGATTTGGGTTTACTTACAGCTAAATAAATAAAGAAAATCTTGACTAAATTACTTGAGCATGAAAATTAATTAAGACAACGAAACCTCCACTTGTACAGCTGAGGCAAAATTACATTGAATCCAAGCCTGAGGTTACTATGTTAATTAGAATTAACAAGAAATAATTGTATAACAACAAGGCCCTAAATTTTCACCTAAAACATATCATTTTGATTACATACCTTGTCCTTGTGGAGGAACAAATATTTTAGATGCAGTTGGACTTTTTCCCACATCATTTTCAGACCAAATATGAAACCGGTAAGACTTGTCTATTTTGAGAGCAGGAAACTTAGCGTAAGACAAGCCAATTTTTTCAGGAGAAACATCCCTAGGAAACCAAAGATAAAACAAAGCGTTACATAAAACACAATACTGAAAGTTGCTACAAATCCTGAAATAATATCAGACATCACGGAAGAGAAGATAATAGAAATGATTAATTATGAAAGCAATAGCTTACCGTTTCTTTTCATCTTCATAGACCGAAAAAGTATAGTGAAAGTTAGGCCCATTCCATCTGAGTCGAGGAACAGGTTCCCAATATAGATATATATCTCTATGATTTGCCGAAGCAACAGACTCATAGCTACCAATATTTACCCGGGGTGAAGCGTCAGGATCTTTTGAAAAATCACAGTTTTTGACATTTTAATCAATCATTTTATATACGAAATAGCAATATGGCTGTTTTATTGCTATTTGTTGGCCGTGATATTTAACAAACATATTTATTCATTATCGTATGATTGAATTTTGCTGTCACAGTATAAGAATGCTTCTCTTAATCCAACAAAATTTTATACATCCCTTTAATAAACTTTTCGTGGTGACTTTTTTTTATAAACGAAAAAGGAAAAAAAAATTTTAGATTTCATAACTTAACAACATCAATAAACTTTAAGTCGATTTTAATGGATGACGAATTATATATTCATACAATTTACTGTAGGTAATGCAAAGTATTTAGTAATTATTTAAAATACAAGGAAATCTTAAGTTTAAAGTTCAAGTAATTGTCAATATTAAATATTTTATGTACTGAACTTTGTACTACTTGGATTTTTGTTATTTATTATTGTTCATATTGTTCAACCGTCTGCTTAATTTAAAAGTCTGATAAACTAAAATTGAAAGTCAAATTTTGGACTTTCCGTCTGCTCTCTATCCCAAAGCATTTCATATCAAATAATGAATAAATTAATTTTTGTATTATAAATGAGACAGGCAGAATCGATTTTCTTTCATATATTTATGACTTACTTGTAGACCCGGACGTCACAGTGATGATGGCAGGCTCAGACCAGTAATCAGCCTTATCTGTAGCATTCTTAGACCTCATGCGAATCTCGACTGTATAATTTACATAAGCGTATTGAAGAGTAAAATTGTGCTGCATAAAATCTGTTCCCTTAGTTTCTACAATCTGAAATTAACAAACCAAGAGAAATACCCGTAATTTATTAAAATGAACTCTTTTACCTTTTTGTTTAAAGAAACTGAAAGCTTTTCATTATTTGCACCAAAAACTTTTATCTTCGTTGTTTCACTTGCTCATTCTCACAGCTTGTGCTCCGTAAAGTTTAAATTAAGTGTTCATGGACTATAAAGAGGATGAATCATAGTCAACAATGAAATAAAACAATTTTCCCTGGGTAATAAAAACCGTTCTTACTCACGCTCCTTGATAAACAACTTTAAAATAATAAAAAGAGGAAACACAGAAACGGGCTTTTCTGCCTTTTCTAACTTTTATTCAGGAAACAATTGAAATTGTAGGATTTTTGACTCTTTTGATTTAACAACCTTTCTAAAATATTACTTTCTTCTTCTTTACTAAAAAAGTAAGTTTGGAAAGGAAAATTGCATTTGATTTATTGAATTTGATTTTCTAAATGCTATAGAGGGAAAAATGATAGAAAACTGTGTGAGATCTTTAGCAAAAAAATTCAAATTGGACTTTCGCAATAATAATTCAATTTTCAGAACATCAGAACAACCCTGACCTGAAGTTTCATAACAATAAAATATACTTTAAAAACTTGGCTTACCGTTGTGTTACATGGAACATCCTTAATATTCTCTACACAAACTTTTATTTCGTGATATAAACCAGGGGCGAAATGTTTAAAGTTTTGGAATGACCAGCTAATCCGCACGATGTTTGTTGATAGAAAATTTTGGTTAATAGAATCCGGTGCGTCAGGTACAACTATTTGAGTGAAATCAAAAACATATAAATAGACAAGCAAATTAGATAAATTATTCAACATCCAAATTCTAATCGGGAACATTTTCTTAGTTCAAACTCGCATATAATTAATTTCAAAGTTGTACTTGCCTATTGACCAGTGATCAATTTCATGGGTCCACGTGGCCCCTTTAGGTTGAAGGACGTTTGAACCAGTAATCCGCAAATAGAGAGTAGGAAAATTTTGCATATAATGAGGATCTGTTCGACCATCCCATGTGCACGAAGTGGGTGTAGCAGTTTTATTTGGACAGGGTATTGTAGTTAAATATCTAAAGAAAGAGAAAACTCCCTTCAGAAAGTTAAACTTTTATTGTGATTAAAAAGCAAGAATTACTTTTAAGTTTCTGAATTAAACCATGAAATAGTGCAGTAAGTGGTCTGTCTTTAAGAGATTTTTGTTATTCATAATCCCATTAGGCCAAAATTTAATTTAAACCAATGTATTTAAGATTTTTTATTGTACAGTTTACAGCCATAATAGTAATATCAAATCTATTTTAAGGCAAAGGCAGTAATATCAAGAAGAAAATACACTTCCTTTAGGCTTTCCATATTTTATTATCCTTCTATCTGTTTTAATTCTAATGCCTAGTTCTCAGAGTCGCAATATTGTTAATGGCTAATATGATCATGTCATTTAACTGAAAGCTTCATAGCATGATATCAAACAATCAAACTGACTTCCTTTTTCATAATATTTTCCATCACTTGTTGTTTCCAAAGCGATAGATATTGAATCATTTAACCAGTAACCAGGTTTCTTGGCAAAAAATCAACTACACTGGTTACTGGTTTTTTTCTGCAATGATATTCGGTGGGTACCCTAAGTTTAAAATCTTTCTTGTTATATGGGATGAATCAAATTTATGTTTATCACACATAGTTTTTAATAAATTCTTTTCATATCTTGTTTAATATATTTTAAAAGCATTTTGGCGTCACTATAAAAATACTATTTCATTCAAAATCTTACCTCGATGTTGACTGAAGCTGTAAAAAATAATTTGTTGGAATTGGGTTGTAAGGCTTTGTCCAAGTGCAGTTCAACGACTTCCATTTTGGAGCGAGACAACGGAAATTTTCAACAGGTAAGGGTGGATCTAAAATAAAGCGTTAATTATAATTGATCAAACTTTATTTTAAACATTTGAAAAGGCACTCAATACATTTTTTTAAATCGGAGGAGTCATTAAAAGTACATGTTTTACAAACATATAAAAATCGAATAAACCCAGTTACTCAAAGAATTCCCCTTTGTAAAAAAGTCTGTCACAAAAAGCCAGGAGAAAATGCTTTGCTTTAACTAAAGCACACAACAAAGATTGAAATACATTAATGTATGAATCTATGACGTGGATTCTGGTCACTAAGCACCCGAATTAAATTGATTGAGTTAATGACAACCCAAGTTGTCAATTGAAGGATTCCGAGTTCAAAATGTACTCGAATAATAGATGCATACTTAATAGCATTCTATCTAGCTAGATGTAATTGAATTTTCATTTCAAGAGCTTTTAAATTTGTTTATCATTGTGAAATACAACTAAGGAAAGTAACCCTGCATAATAAATGTATTTCAAGCCCAAATCCATCAGCACTACACTATAAACCACCCACTAGCCATCCAAACAAGAATTTTCTCTGATTAAACTCAAGTAGAAAGCTCTCAAAGTTATCTAGAATGAATCTGTTGACTCTTGACAAGTAGAAGTTACTTTGCTCTGATCTTAATGCCCCATTGGGAGCAAAACTACTATCCCATACTTCGATTTCACTATTTCATCATGCACTCAGAAAGCTAATCAAACATTACATTACGTATGCTTTAGTTATGTAATATGTAAGTTTAGTAAACCCAAATACTGTAGTGCTAACGTGAAACGATAATATCAAAAAAGTTTTACTTTGTAATTCTAGACTTTCACCGTGTAACAGAGAAGATTTTTTATTTTTTAAACATAAATATGTTTTTAGGAATGACTCAGAAAAAAGTTTTATTGCGATTAAATTTATACTCATAAGAAAGATGAAAGAGTTTCATGTGATATAACTGATTGTATTTCTTTAATAAGGTTACTTCCAGAGCCCTATGCATGAATGCTTGGTGTAGTTGCCGCACAAATGATCACAGGTAACTAACATGATCCTAATGATCAAATTACGAAAGGCAATTAACTTACATCCGACATCGACCTCATTTTGGCAGACTTGAATAGACTGTCCAGGACCCGGTGGTTCAATTTCACATGATAAATGTGGGCTGGACACATTCATCTTTTCAACCCTCAGCAAGGCTGTTGTTTCATTTATTACCACCGTCTTCATTGCTTCCGATGGGATATTAACTTTGCCAAAT
>JAQGAA010001099.1:0-17355 GCA_034696425.1 Isotoma viridis | reverse complement strand
AAATCAGTAGACTGTTTCAAAGGAACGCTCATCATCTCATGGCACTCAATAATAATAATAATAATCCCCCCAGAAAGATAAAAATTGTTGGAAAGAATAATCACATAAAATCAACAACAATGTGCCACTTAAGAAAACAGCGGAGTTCGTTACTGTGCAATGATTATTGTTGTATATATATGCTTGAGTACATATTATATACTCTGAAAAAATTACAAACTTGAGAAATTTTTATTCTTTCAGCGTATCTGTAAAAAGTTGTAGTACTACAAAACTAAACACAATAATATTACAAACTCAAGCTAGAAACAGACAGTAGAATAGAATAGAAAGGAATGTCGGAGATTTTAAAATGAAAATTTGTTTATCTGTTGTGGCTCCTCAGGTTGATTTGCTGTACAATGGAGATCGTGACAACATCTTGGAAAATGACCTGACTCTCCTGGATGTAGCTTTCATTTTCAAGTGGAATAAGGTATGTGAATTATTTAGATTTTTTATATTCCTCCGAACAATCAGCTTTTAGAATTAACTTTTTTAAAAATATTTTGGCTTTGCTACTCCCTTTAAGCTTTGTAAATGTACAAAAATATGAAAATAGCGACTATACATCATCATAAAGATTAAACTTTTACACAATACACGTGGCATTTTACAACAATGTGATCATAAATTATGAACAAATGTAAAAACAAAATGTCAGTATCATTTCAAAGGATTACATACGATTTCATACATTATCAGGGTGAACTTACAACCTGGTTTTATACAGTTTGTTGCAACACTTTAAACATGTTAACATCATTTCACAACGCAGTTGTTCACCATTTTCAATGTAATCCCAATCAGGGGTAATTAATTACAACCAATTTGCATACATATTGATTGATTAATTTTATCTTCTAAATTAGCCCGACACAGGTCATAGAGATAAGATAAAGCCGTGCCTGTCATTCTGGTCTAATATTCACGAACTTACTGCGAAGCTTGCCTGGAGGATAAAAATTATGCATGTTGTATAAAAAACACCACTGCCCACGCTTGCTTGCTTGCACGATCACGTAGAAAAGCCAACCTGAATAAGTAGATATCATATAAAATGTCTGTAGTAATAGTAGTAGTAGTAGTAGTAGTCAGCTATTGCCAAAATAATAATATTAGGCAATAACTAAAATGTACTGTATAAGGAAAGGTAGAAAAATTTAAATATGAACACGAGAAAAAATTTAAAATATGTAGGATTAGCCTTTTTTCTGGAGATTTTTTAACCCAGAAAAAATAAATTAGCGTAAGAGTCTCACCGCCTTAATCAGCCCAGCTACCGGCTATGAATAAGAAATACAAATTTTTTGGCTAGGGCTTTACTATCTGCTTTTAAAGTCAAGCTCACAAGCAAGGCCCTTTCTTCTATATTTTTATTTTCTTTTTATAAGCTCTGATATATACACAACACCAGATTTAATGAGATCAAACAAGCCTCTTGTAATCTTTTTGTGAGAGTTAGTTATTAAATCCCCATAGTCTAGTCAGTAGCATCAAAAACAGTACAAGTTTTTCCTTATGATTTATGTTTATATTACGGTATATTTCACGCTATTTACTTAGAACAAATTGGATTTGCTTTATATCATCGAAGGGAGCAAGCATCCAAAGATTTTATATTTTATCCCATCATCAAATAAAATTCCAATACAAATAGCCAAGAGCAATACGAATTCCCGTTTTTTTATTATCATTGTGTATGTATCCACGATGGATTTATAATTAGGATACGAGTCATTAAATACAAGTGGGTGGTCAGTATGAGGTGGTAGATAAAAGATATTAGTTTCATATGAGGTAGCCAATTCTCTAAATAAGTAGCGATAGTTTGATCACCTTTGTATCATATCATAATGATAATCTCAACCGCATTATTACTATGAACACAATAATTATTATCAGTCTTCACACCCAAGTATAGTTTTCATGTTATTCTATTTGTTTAGAAAAACTGGCTTTAACTCAGTTACAAATAAAATGAAACTGTGTTTTATTATTTATCATCATCATCATTTATATTATATCACCACCAAAACCGTTACGTTCTTTACTGAAGTTTCAAGAGAAAATCTTGTGTACTTGCTTGGCTTGATATAACTTTTTTTTTATAAAGAAAGCTCTTTTTAGGCAGTCTTGTGTATGTATCTGCTCACCCATAGACTCTAACTCTAGTGTACAATCCACTATCCAACGAAAAGGAAAAGATCGATAAATCTTCCCGTTCTTACTTTAGAGGAATATTAGGAACCAGCAAAGTGTACGAACGTGTGGATCTCCTACATTATTATTACACTCTTGACTATATACTTTAGTAGAAGTAGTATTATTGGGGCACAAGTTACAAAAGACGAAGTAAGTGTAGGTTGTTTTAGGGCTTGACATCAAAAGTACCAATTGTACGTGATATTACGCGAGCAAAACAATTTGATGGACTTATGATATTATTGCTTTCAAGAAGCATTTCTCCCAGAGTTAAGTTATACATCTAATAATAGGCAAATAAATGAAATAAATTACTTGTATTGCTTCTTAATGTCATTGCTTATAGTTGTGCATTGTAGTATAGCGTTTAAGCTCCTTCTTTTATGCAATTAGAACCAAGCCAGAGCATAATATATAGGTCTTTTGTGTACATTGTACACAAATTAATTTCTTATATCCCCTTCAAGCTTAAATTAAGCATTAGAGCTTTTAATAGTGTGTATGATAATTATATTATGGAGCCTTGATCTTGTTTTGCTTTTAAGAGTGAAGGGGTTCCTTATGCAGAGTTGAATTATACAAGTATATCCCATCTGGGTTGTTTTTTTAATGTGAAGGTTTATATTTATTAAGTGACATTTTTTTTAATTTGAGGAAACTCTTTTGAAAATTCATGTTAAAAATGTACACAACATGCAAGTTTGATACCGTTTTTATTTGAATGGAGTCTAGTTGGCTATAGGGTAGGTAGATGTATATTGGTTGCTTATGATGTTAAATTAATATTGCATGTTATTTTGAGTAGCATCCATTGTTAAACATTTTTATTGTCTGGTTATTTTGTTAACAATTTACCTGTGTTAAGATTTCTCACAAACAAACCAAAAACTGCATTTGCTTTTATAACTCTCTAAAATAATAGACACTTGACTTGACTCGCAACTATATGCGTGGTTTGCTCTTCTCGCACATAATTTGTTTCTATTGTTCCTTCTCTATATGGTAAATGGTTCTTGATGATTAATTGAATCTGAAAGGAGACGGCTTTTTATACATTCATCACATCCCTCACGGTGTGAGATGGTGTTTTATCAAAGCATCCGTAAAGTTTATGAATAAAGTGTCCACTCAGCCTTTATTGTCATACGTTATAACATTATATTCAGAATTTTTTATTAATTACATGCCTAAATAAGCAGTAATGTAATGAGTACATAAGTAAGTACAAAAGCTTTGTAGAGAATAAGGGTCAAGTCAATTTAAGTTTTACAAAGTAATCACCATTAACTTGAGGTGAAGACGATATAATATAACTCTCCCCAAGGGGTCTTTATGAATTTTGTTGCACTCGTGCTTAATGAGTACAGGGTCAGGTTTAAGTAACTAGTGCCTGAACAATTTTAGTAATACATGGGACTAGCAGGTATTGATATTTCATGAGTAAATAAATTGTCAAACATTTTATTCATGAATTAAAATTCTTCCATAATGCATTTTACAGCTTGTTTTCAACACGCCTTAAGTACTACTTATAGAATAATTTTATTAACGAATGAAAATAATATTATTGGTATTGGCGTCACTTGAATGTTGAGATCTCTGTTTTCGATTGATCACCTTGTTTTTGTCAGGCTTATCTCACATTCGATCTTTGTACATTTATTATGCAAGAAGTAGTATATAGGCTGAATTGAAAATAAAAATACGTGTGTGTGTGTTTAGCATCGCATGAATATACGCAAGTTACCTACATCACATGTACGTGTGGCTTTGTGATTAATAATTTTTTATTAATGAAGTTTCCGTTTCTTATTATGAGCTTAATCCACTATGAGAAAAAAATGTTTGTGCCTGCCTATTGCGTTTGTTTCACTTAACTATACTCAAACTGTACTACTAAATTACGGAGCTTCTTTGCTACATACACAGCTAAGGACTTGAACCTAGATTATTATTATATTTTCTGTGCCCATTTTTCTCGCGTGATATGAAAATAAATTGTCTTACGTTTTATATTTCCTAAGGTTTTATTTTGAAATGATTTCGTGATGAAATGACTTTTGAATGGATGTGAGCATGCCAAGTTAATGGGAATCGGTGTATCGCATTATTACAAAGGCAATGATATTACAGCTTCCTTAATTCTCTTAATATGAGTTAATACTTGGTCAAAATAAAGCTGAGAAGAACAAAAAAGTGCTAAAGAACAATTCCAGCAAAAAGCCTTGAAAAGTTATAAGTAACAAAGAGTCATTTTATAAGAAAAAAATATATTTTGAGTTAATTACCCGACCTGAAATTGTGCACCTCAATTGCTTCTTCCAGCCATGCCTGCCTCTTTATACAGTAACCTATTATTTTCACTTGAATAAGGAGTGTTATTAAAAGTACTCTCTTACAAGCATGTGGGGTTTCTCATTTATACCTTTTTTATTTCTTGTTATTGTTGACTCTTAATTACAACTAATGGAATCATCATTTTTGCAAAATGAAATTTTTCATCTCGCATGTAAGCATGACAGCTGAAGACATTGTTCCTTAAAAAAGTTGTCAGAAAAATGTAACACCGTCAAAAGTTTTGACTTTATTGTAGACATGGTATTTACTATGCAAATTTCAAAAGTTATCTATTTCTACCTACATCCAACACAGACCAAAACGTAGAATCCAAAGGAGCCGGGCATATGTTGTTTTTTATATGTTTTTTTATAATTATTCCCAACTAGTTATTAAAAATAAGCAATTTAGACTTTGGGAGATGAAATTAACCTCAGGGCTGGAGTCGCGTGAATTAATACAGCTCGTTTGTAAACTATGACGGGAAATTACCAAGCTGTCGTGGTCAATTAACAAGGATGCATCAAATGCATCTCCTTTAGTCAAGAGCCTTTTATCACTTGTGTACTTGAAAGGTGTCTTGAAACAGATGCACCCTTATACTATATAGTATGCAAAATAACGAAAGCTCGACGTGGGTTGGTTGCTTCGTAGTTTCTCGTAAAAAGCTTAAGGATTCACATCCAATTTTTTTCCCTTTGAATTTATATAAAAGACCAGAATGGATATAATGTATGTATGCCCATAATAATATAATAGATTATAACCCCCAAAAAGATTTTGAATACTATCTCTTTCATTGGTATTCAATGTACTTACATTCAACTGTATTTCTTTAGAATCAGATGTTACCCACTTGGTCATTTCTGTTCCATGCATGGTTAGACAAATAAAGGGAAAGTTAGGAAAGGATGTTAAAATAAGGAGAAAAATCGATAAGAATCAAGTGGAAAGCAAGCAAGCAAATAGGATTTTTTTATTACTAGAAAAGATAGGCTGGGGCTAGGTACTGCAGAAAGCAATCGACATTGAGTACGTG
The DNA here is from genome assembly GCA_034696425.1 of Isotoma viridis. NCBI lineage: Eukaryota > Metazoa > Arthropoda > Collembola > Entomobryomorpha > Isotomidae > Isotoma > Isotoma viridis. Next base: position 11,735 of record JAQGAA010001099.1, on the reverse strand, counting down.
AGTGCTAGAGCTTTGGCTGTGTAGTTTTTGATCGCTTTAATGGATATTTTATGTGCAGCCATGTAACTTGGGGCTTAAATGTTATACAGTTAAAAAATGAATTTATTGTTTGAAGAAGAAAGGATAATTATTTATGAGCAAATGGATTATCCGTCTATGATTTCAGGACGAGCCGATGAGATTCCATTACCGGATTTTTGACCGAACGGTTAAAAGCATCACGTCTCGTTCTGGGACAAAGAGATCTGCTCCATCAATGATGGATGAGCCTCCCGATGATGATACAGCATCTGGCCCTCAAAATCGACCATCGATGACTTCAGCATCCCCATCATCCAAAATTCCTAGATTGACTGACAATAGTACTACCAGTACTGCTGGTGCTAATAACAATGCCGGTAGTACGGGAAGTTCATCTTCAAGGTCCACCTCTTCTACTCTATCATCCTCATCACCCGTATACGAATTCACTGAAGGTAATACCTCTGACAACGAAAAAGTCAACAAGAAAGGGAAATCACGGGGGATCCATCGCAAAGATAATGGTACTAGTTGTTACTCTAATAGTAGTAGTTCGGGTAAAAGCGGGAGTCAGGGTTTAAGGAGGTCACTTTCTAGTTTACGCTCTCATACGTCTAAGTCTCATTCTTCTGAAAGTAAAACAGAAAAATCAGGGAAAGTAGACTCAGGTAGTGCTAACGTAAATACTATGAGTAGACGAAGTACCAGCACGAGTACGAATACAGTTGGGATTAACCGGGCAAGAAGTAGCAGTGTGGGAGATCCGGGTATCGACAATGAAAACAATGATATTCCGTCTGATGACGGGGACTCAGATTCTTATGAAGGTCTTGTTTCTTCCGTTAGGTCTAAAATTTCGGAAAGTAAATCTCTAGCTGTTACTAATACCAGTCTAAGATCTGCAGCACAGCATGTTATGCAAAGTCAGATGACAAATGGATCTTTAAAGTTTTCGATATCTACTATGCCTAATAATTCATTAGATCAGAAAAGAGAACCAATAAAACTATCGTTAGGCTCAGCGTTGACCAAAAATTCAGAGCGTAAGCATAAGCATAAACATCATAAAATGAAGCATAAGGAAAAGATCAAGTCTCTGAAATTAAATCTTCAAGTAAATCCAAATAGTAATGTAAACCAAAGCGTGAGTCAAAGTCATAATAAGTCATCGGGTGGAAAAGAGGTAAAACTCACTCTGGGGAAAGGCAAACAAAACTCAGAATTAGCTTCTAGTAGTTGTAGCGGTGGTGGTAATAGCAAAGGTGTGGATGGAAAAGGGAGTGGTAATGTACCCTGTGGGAACAACAGTAATGCCAAAAGCCAAAATAATATCCCAAACTCGGTTAAAACCGCAACTTCTGCCCACCTTAGTAACATCAGCAAAAGTATCAGTGTGAGCATTGGAGTAAATATGTCAGGAAACAACAACAATTCTGGTGGAAATACGTCAACTAACCCATCAAACTCAGAATCCATTTTGAGTAAACGAAACCAATTTGCCAACAACAAAATCTTATCACCCGCTGGGTTATTACCAAAAAATACTGGGATTGAAATACAACCTACAACTATGCAACAAATTAATTCACAACAGAATTCTAATTCAAATTCGGGCTCGGGCAACAACAACAGTAACAACAGTAATCAATCTACTTCCAGATCGCATCCACTTCTTCCAGACTCAGTTCATGTGCCCAAGTCAGTGACACTCATTCCCGTTGCAAACCCAAATGCTATGAATAGTATGGGTCCTGGTCGAGGGATTTCTAATAGTAGTGGGAATCCTCCGGAGAAATCTGGCTCAGGCACTTCAAATCGTCTCAATGCCCACACGTTTACCCATCCAATAACCAACAAATCCCTTCACCAAATAACAGTTACGGAAGTCCCACCACCACCGAAATCGGGAAGTAGTAGCCCATCCAACAGTAGTGGGGGTAACGGAAATATTGGGAATGTCAATACTAACAACAATTCCAACTCTGGAGGAAATAGTGGTGGCTCTAGTACTAATCCTATTGAAAAAGTCATTGCCAATGCAGCAAACAAACCGCAATTCAATGGTCCGGGTAGCATGGAAATCACCAAAATTTATAATCAAAATTTAATTCATGGAACGAAGGAAAACCCTACAAAGAAATTAAAAGAGAGGAAAGGTCTGGATATAAGCATTAGTGTCCCTGGATTGAATGTCAATATGATAGATAACAAATGCAAGTCTACTCAAAAGTTAGAAGAAACCTTGAGACAAAAAATAGGGATGAGCAATTCTAGCACTTCTGCTGTGACAATGAATAACAAAATGAACAAAGGGGTTTCTCAAACTCCAACAACTCTTCTACATGCTAAAATGCCACCCGGGATCACTATCGGTCCTGCTGGGATCAGTAAAAATACGTTAGGTATGGCCAATAACTCGAGTGGGGGAAACAGTAGCAATGCTAACAGTAGTTGCAATAACACGATAAAAGGATTGGGGTTCAATTTGCCCCCACATATTACAGCTCATCCCCAGCTACCTCCTGGAGGTATCAGAAATGTCACAACTAACCAAAACAAATCTAATGAAAAATCTAATGTAAATCGAACTTCCAGCAAAGATTCGGTGAGTATGAGTAATCAAGGTAGCCCAAACATTAACAATTTAAACAAGGCCAAAACTCACCCACCAACAGAAGCTTTAACTAATGGAAAACCTATGAGTGGTCCGTCAAAGGGTCAAATTACTAACCGTAAGCATCTAGGTGAAGCTTTAGCCTCTATGTTTGATATGGCTACAAGAAATAATGTTAAAAGCCCGTCTCCCCCTAAGACCTCTCATCATCAAAGTAAAGACAATAAAGGTCATATTCCATCTCCATACTCAAATCACCAAAATCGAGACGGATCAAACAATTGTGAAAAAAGGGCTATTGATATGACTTCATCAAGTCGCAAAAGTTCACGTGAATCTCCTGAACCCAAGCGTGCTAGGACAAATGAGGGTTCTAAACCATCATCATTATCATCTGCTAATGAGTCCCCTCTGGACTTATCTGGAAGATCATCTCGCCCCAGCTCTGTCACTGGGTCCAATTCGAATAGTTGTTCTCCTACTTTAGGAAACGTAAAAAGTAACTTCTCCCCAACTTCCGAGAAACCAAAGAGCAACGAAACTTTTAATAATTCTGTGAATCCTTCTAATAGCACCAGTTCCAAGAGATCCTCAACACCAACACCAGTCCCAAAAATATCACCACCCACTTCAACTTCATCAGGAAGCGGAAGTATCTCATCCTCCTCTAATATGAAATCCAGTCATCAAGAGCAACCAAAAACTTCCCCGAAGTCCTCAAATACTTCAGGATCATTAACAGGTACAGCATCAAACTCAAGCATTTTGTCCATAGCTCAATCTTTGGCTCAAAAGCAGCTACAACAACAGCAACAACAGCAAAATTTACACAATCAAATCATGCAACTTCATCAAGGGCTTCATAGCATGCATTCTAATCATAATAATGCAACTGGCAATCAAGGTAAATCTGCAAATCTTGGCATGAAAGGGAGTGGTGGTAATAATAATACTGCGGGAAATAATAATCCTGGAAACATGAACCCTTCAATGGGTTTATCTGCTCTCTCTCCTCCACTAATCTCCATGCCTAACCCTTCTCCCCCGAACAGTGGTACTACATTCGATCCATTGAGGAATTTATTGACCTTATCTGATGCTGCAGTCCGTCATGGTAAATTGCACCCTATGAATAACCTAATGGCTGCAGTTGGCTTATGTCCACCTATGCCACCTCATACGATGTCTTTGACCGGTTCCCCCTCCTCAGTTGTGACCAGTCATCCTCACCATCCTGGACTCTTTTCACATTTGCCCCCTCATCTAGCAAACTCTCTCGGAGGAGGTAAATCCCCCACGGGAATCTTGGATCCAAGTAGTCATGCACATCTATTTGGAAATTTAGCAGCCTTAACTGCTGCTCATAATGAAAGACTAGCAGCCGCAGCAGGTATGAATCATTTCGGAGGTTCCTTAAGTCCCCCAATTTCTCTGGCTAATTCATTCTATTCTCCTCATCAAGTTCGACCGCCTTCAAGTAGCCCTCATGGGAGCCTAAGGATCCCTACGGTCACACCCAAACCAAGCTCTTCTAATAATAGTACCAAAACGAAGGGTTCCACTCCTCCACTTTCCTTCTCTCACCCTCCTACAGTTCCAACTCCACGTTCTCCAAATCATCATAACAGTAATATTTCTAGTTCCCTATCCGCATCGAACAAATCTACTCCAACCAGTCCCCCTGTTTCTCATATCTCTATTTCACCAATGAATCCAGTAGTAACATCACATTCCATGTCATCCAAAGCTCCTTCAGATTCATCATCGACATCTTCAAATTTTATGAAAAACATTAAAATTAATGGAACTTTATCCAGTACACTTCCTCTAATGCCACCTGGGATTCATAATCCTCTCCTACCTATATACACTCGTACTCAAACCTCTACACATGGTAATAACGGTAGTAGTGGTTACCAATTCTCTGGAAGTAAAAGTACCAAAGATTCATCTACATCTGGTAGTAGTATAGGTGCGGGTAATGCAACCAAAGTTACATATTCGGATAAGAAAGGAATCCCGAATAGTATGAAAATATCGAATTTCCTCCCGAGTAAACCCAAAGACGGCAAAGCTACAGATAATAGCAATGTTGAAGCAACCATAACTAGTGGAAGTAATATTGTTGGAGCTACTAGTCTGACCAAGTTTCTAAATAGTATACCGCCTTTGATTGTCTCTCAGTCACCAAATTTGTCAGTGTCATCTCCTACTGCTTCCAAAGATTCTTCAAGGTCGATGAACACTACTACCACTACCTCAACTGGTAAAATAACCACTACAGCAAATAATAATGCTTCTCAAGGATGCTTTTCTGTTTTCTCTGGTTTGATGACATCAACAAGTAATTCTAGTGTAATGAATTCGATTAAAAATGAAACAGAAGCTGTGAAAGGAGTAACTCGAACAAGTCCTACTTCTACTCATACATCAAAATGTAGCTCTGACCTGAATTCTCACAATCAGTCCAAAATTACATCTCCCACACCCAAGGTTCATCTATCATCTCCATCGTCATCATCAAAAGCAAAAGAGGCTAATAAGGATGCATCTAAATCAAATTCTTCATCAGAGATTAAATCAGAGGAAGGGAGAAGTTCTTGTGGTATTGCGACAACTATGAGTTTCAGTACAGTTGGTATTCTTGGTCTCTCAACATCATCAACATCAAGCATAAGCCCCCCATTATCTTCAGGTCGTACCACCAGCAGTACCACCACCCAACCACAAAACCAAGCTGTGAGACATATACCTAACCCAGCTTTACTATTCAATAGACAAAACAGCAACAACAACACTGGTAATCAAATTGCCAACTTGATTGTTCCAAGATCTGTAGCCAGCCTTGCTACTGGTAGTGAAGTCAATAAAGACTCTACATCTGCTAAAATTATCCCTGAAGTAAAGCCTCAGTTGAAGCTTCCTGAACATCCTTTGCAAGTACCTGCACTACCATTCCCAGGAGTTTCCGTACCTGTGCAAGTAAAAGTTGACAATGACTCTGTACCCATTCCTATTACACTCTCCCAGTCACAAATTATGCCCCAAGAAGACCGTAAAACTTCGCCAAATCCAGTTACTAATCATTTAAATGTCATTAGCAAAGACATTAACATCAAATCTGTTAGTGAGAAGTCGAGCGAGGAGGGGCCAAATGCAACACTCAAAGTTGAAAAGGATTTGACTACAAAAGACCTACCCAAGCTTTCTAATACAGATAATAATGCTATCTCCGTATCCAAGACAGAGACAGTTAATCAACTCTCAACTCCCAAGCAAGAAGAAATTTTGAAAATCGAATACAGCTTGGATGATACAGATCAAGATATTGATGTTGGAACAGAAGTAGATCCTCTTTTCCCTAATGAGGAAGACGCTCCTATAGTCCCTATAATTGAAAAGAGTCATGATGATGAGAATTGTATTAAAGCTGAAGAACAAAAGCCAGCTATTGTTAATAACACAATAAAGGAAGAACTGAAAGTTATTGTTGAAAGAGATGAAAGCAACACTACTGAGAGGCAAGTTGAGACAAACTCTTCTACCAGTGTTGAAAATCTCAATATTCTCAAAACAGAAAATGTACCGTTGACTAATTCCACTGGAGATGAAATATCTATTAAAGAGGAAATACCAACCTCTCAAACTAATTTAAATGAGCAAATAAAGACTGAAGCTATTAAAGCGGAAGCGGACATTCCCAAACAAGAAGTTTCTTTAGAAGTTGATGAAAATGATGATAATCAAATGGAAATTGATGCTGTGGATGAGACTACTTGTTCAATAAAGGAGACAAATATTGAGACAACTGAAAGCAAAAAAGCCATCAATATATTAGAAACTCCAGTTGTTGTCGAGAACAAAAAGGAAATTGAAGTCGAGGTTGATGACGTTGATGTGGGTATGGACGAGCCTATGGAAGTTAACATAGACGGAATCCTCGAACCCCTGGATAATGAATTGGAAGAAGAAAATGGGAAAGTTCAACAAGAAGTTAATAGCACTACCACTACCATCCTTCCTATTATGGAAAGTTCTGGAGAAAATCCAGAAGCAGAAATGGAAGTTGTTGAAGCTACTGATACCGTTGTACAAAATCTTGATGATGGAGATCATGTGGATGATGATACTGCAATAGCTATTACTCCAGCTACTTCTGATTCAGTTCCTTTGGCTGTAATAGATAATCCGATCCAGATGGAAGTATGTAATGAGGATGAATCTGTTTCACTTGAAAGTAGTAAGGTTAAAGATCAGCCTATGGATCTAATGGAAAGTACTGAAGTTAATGAAACATCACATGTACTTGTTTCTGAGAAGAAATTGAATACCGATTTGTATGATAAAATGGATGATTCTAGTCTTGCTACTACAGGTGTCGAAAAAACCTCAGATAATACAGAAGCATCTCTACCAATGGAAGAAGATACACCAATCGATATTACTGAAGAGTCGGAATCATTAACTCTTATAGAAAAGGTTGATATACATGAAGAATCAACATCATCATTAGCTACTAATTCTAAAGTACCAGAAGAACCTTCAGTAGTAGCACAATCTGAGGCAGGTATTACTGAAGATTTAAATCCTATTTTAAATTCAAATGCGATTTCAATCCCAAATCAAATAAACATAAATCCCGAGGCTTCAGAAGCTCAGGTAGTAGCACCAGTATTCGAACAAGACACGACGAATGAGAAGAATATTAAAGATTCCAAAGTATTAGCTGCTGCAGTTACCAATACCGATGAGTCGGCTGAGTTGAAAGAGGAATCAAATTCATCTTCAGCAGTAGTGGCAAATGCTTTTGAGAAAAAGCCAGAGGCAGAGGAATTGGTAGTAGAGGAATCATCATCATCTTCTCAGTTGGAGTTGAATTGCCCTTCACTTAGTGGTAATGATATTGAATTGAGTAATTCTATTCTTATTCCAAGCATATCAGCGACAGTAACTCCTACTGAAGTTATTCCTGAGCAAGAAGAATCTTCTCATGAAAATGCTATTGGAAATATTCCGGACGTTATGGAATGTGAAAAGCTCATCGTAAAAGAAAATTTGGAAATATCTTCTACACAAGTAACCAAGCCCGAGTCTCCAACCAGCAGTAGTAAAATTTCTAGCAGTAACCAAGCCAAGGATGAGGTCGAAACCCAAAGTCAAAATATTATTACGAATCCCGAGGGTGACAGCACGAACTCAATTGTGACTGAGAAAAAAGTAGAAGAGACACCCACAGAGCCTCGTGTCCCTATATCTGACCCTCCTATCTCAGACTTAAACTCTATCTCTGTTCATAAAACTAATGACTTTGACAACTCTATTTCTCCTTGTACTTCTGTACCACTACTCCCGAACCCCGAATCCGTAATTCTCACCAAGAACCCAGAACATGAGGAAACTCAGAAACCAGCATTAATATCTGCTACAGCAACAATTACAACTACCAAGACTGAAGCTTCTACCGCCGCATCAGTTACAACAAAGACGGTGGAAATTGAGGTGGGTATTCCAGAAAACACCCTAGCATCATCCATCTCAAAAAATTCCCACGAGAGCCCCATATCTCCGGATAACAATATCAAAAAGATGGAAACATTAGAAAAGGTCGCTGCTGGTCTTTTTGCCTCTGCTGCAAGCAGTATTAACAACAACAACAATACAAGCCTTTCCATGACCACTCCCACTTGTGACATTACCATTACTACTACGAATGCAAACGCTTAAGAAGTCATAAAAGTAACATGATGATAAAGCATGTATAAAATATTATGTATCAGCTATAGTCCATCTAGATAGAATTATCTACTTAGAATTCTTACCATAATTTGCTAAGGAATGACAAAATCGATTTAAATTTTTTGTATGTACTCCTCTAGATCGAATCGAACGTTCTCTGAAATTCCAAAAAAACTTATCGTATTGTAAAGTAAAGGCAGTAAGTAAAGTGGATGAAGCCGAATTCGTGTTGACATTCGCTTCGCAACATAGTAGAAGTTTAGTACAGTACTAGTAAAGAAACAGAGGAGCAAACCGATCGATATATTTTACTATATGACAAGACCTGCAGCAGGAAGGAAGTAGGTAGGTCTAAAAAGGAAGGTCAATCTTCAAACTTCAATGCAGTTCTCTATCACATTGACACTAACTCTTAAGTATAGATGCATTCGATAAAAAATCTGTGTCTGTTTTTAAAACAAAAAAGACTTATAATAGTTAGTTACCTAGTTATGGCATGTTCTGCTTCCATGCACTTTTCACATGGTATCCAAATATCATAATCTGTAGTTGCACTCAAACTCACACTACTGCAAAACTCTTATAACTAAATAAGATCTACAAAAAAGTGTTGCCTACAATGTTATCCTTCAATTATTTGAGGGATACATACGAAAAACATTCTATATACATAACTTTTAATGCAATTGTATCTATGCAAATGAATTCGTGTATTCGTGTCGTACTTTGTCTACATCATAGTAATAAGCATAGGTAGTTGGTAGCAGAAATCACTTCTTGTAGGTTGAAATTATCATAAGAGTTACAGAGTTACTATTAGTAAAAGTAAATTTTCTAAGTGTACATGGAGTTATTGGAATTGAATACGAGTCTCATTCATACAGTATACGAATTTGTCATTCATGGTTGGTTGAAGCGATGATTTTCATGGTGAAACAATTATCAAAAAAAAATTGTTAATGACATTTATTGAAATCCAGTCTTCATTCAATTATTATTTATCTCTCCTAAACATTCAAGTATAATTGCACATCGAACCATTTAAATTAGTTTCCTGTAATTATTACTAGGATTTTGATGAGTCTACTCACAGCAGGGATTAATTAATATCGAGGGTAGTGTTAAATATCAAGTAGAATTAATTAATATGATCACCTTGATATACAATCTACACATACACGTAATAGAATATACCTGAATTAGATTTGTGTAAAATATGTATGTATTTATGTGTGTGTCAGTTTATCCTATTCTGTCAAATTAGGGGCTTCCTAAAAAAGTTAAAAGATAACAGGAATCTTTATAGTACTGATTGTCGACCGAGGTTAAAAGTACATTTTAATAATAATGTTGATAAATGATAATTGACTTTTGTACAACCATTCATAGGAAGGGTAAAAAAGCGTATAATCACTGCTCGTAAAGTTTTAGAAAAAAAGTATCTATCTGGTAGATTGTATAAAAAGGAATGAAAAAAATAACTAAATGAAACGGTAAAGTAAACCTAAACATGCACACATATAATATTATAGCAGATTGCAGGCAAAATATTATTATCGTAATAAGAAACACACTACATACACAGACAACAGTATTCAAACAATACCTTTTACACTTTAAAAAAACTTTTCTTGAATAGCAAAACTCGCATGAATATTTATGATTATGATTATGGTGATATGTAGATGTAGATGATGATGACGATGAGAGCGTCTACTAACGTTACGTCTGTATGGGATATATATTACTACAGTATGCAAAGTTTAACTTAAGGTGTGGTGACCTCAATTTACATTGTAATTGTAAGTGCACATAATAATATTATGTACTTTAAAGAACTAACTACTACTACTTCATTTTTCTCTTCTATTCTGTGCACATAATCTTTATGCAAGTCAGAATGTCAGAAGAAAGGGTCGTTCGTGTAAAAAATAATATTACGCTTGTATAATAATAATAATACTTAGACATTATATTTATTCACTTGCTATTCTTTTTTTAAGAAAATATGCTATTTTAAAAGATTTAGCTAATATTTAATGTGCACTTTATCCTTAAAAGAGTATATAAAGTAAGGTATGTCATCTGAAACACAACCTACAAGAAAGAATAACTCGGTGTCTTAATCAATATCAATTTACTATGACGCAAGATGCAAAATAGAATGCATGTTTTTGACAAAGTAGCTGAAACATTGACAGATGTGACCAAAAATCTGTTGGTTATGATTTTGTTTGTTAAGGTGCAAGAAATCCTTAAATTAATTTCAAAAGCTAAAGCAGTTAGACAATAGTCCAATGTAATGTTTTAAAATCTAATTTTAAAGAACTGTAATTTTCATTCAAAATTTTGTTCCGTTCGAACCGAACTAATATTATGCGACTAACATTTTACTATGCATGCAATGGGATACAGATAGTAAGTAGGGAAAAGACTGACAATGGGTTTGAATCAGCGTGAGTGTTGACTTCGTGATCGTGTATTTAATTGAATTTTTGGATCATTCATAATATTAATAATACTTGGTAGCATGTGTCCAAATGTACAAAATAAAAAGGTTTTTAGCAGTGGGGTCGCAAATTATATAGCCAACAGTAGGAGAGATAGCTAAGATAAAAAGGCTCAATTTGTGTCAGCCTCTATGTATAAAAAGATTTTATTTAGTACTGTGTACAATGTACAAGTACAATACGATTCTTTCATAAGACACTTTAGTTATTAGTGAAAGGATGAAAACTCCCCGAGTCCCGGGTGACAATTAAATTATACCTGGCTAGTAGCACCAGTAGTAGTATAGAGTTCAGTCATAAAACTTAAATGGCTGTTCTCTAACCTACTTTTTCCTTAGTCTTGATCATGTTATTTTGTATTCTCCTGTAGTGTATATTATAAAGATACTAAACTAAACTACCCAGGTCATGCAGTTTTGCCACAGTGTAGAAAGGTTTATTTTAGATTTCGAATGAAGTGATTGCCCTCAATTTACACGAATAAAATTGTTTTATTCATGTATTCATGCATATACACATCCCTAAAATATATATGTATATAACATACCCACATAAAATAGTATTACAAAGTTGCTTTTATATTCTGCTTTGTATATACTATGTACTAAATTTTACCTTCCTACAATCTGGCAAATTTATTGATTATTACATTACACGGCGAATTACCCATTAGATATCTCGCATATAGTCATAATAACTTACCAGTTCGTATTTTTAGATATATTATTAGAATTATTATAAAACTGAACTCGTAAACTTGATAACTCTCCGATCGATAATTCATTATCAGTAAATAAGATGTTATTTTCTTCTTGTATCAAAACCATTTAAATATTAATTATTAAGTAAGGAAG
>JAQGAA010001098.1:0-17361 GCA_034696425.1 Isotoma viridis | reverse complement strand
TACTTTTCACCTCCTGAAACTGTATGTATATTAGGAAAGAACTGATGTTAGACAAAGATATAACTCGTGTAAAGTTGACGATATTATTATACATGTCAATTTTAAAATGGGAAATCTTACTGCAGCTAGTGCATCCATCGCAGCCATTTGCAGATAATTTAATGAAGATGCAATTATCTGAAATTTAAAGCGAACTCGACAAAGTTAGCGAACTCGACAAAGTTATTTTCATCCATATCAATATTCATAGCTCCAAAGTAGATAGATAAATTATTGTGATGGAAATAATCTCCATAGCTCTATTCTTCAAATAAAAATTTCAGAAAAATTACCAATTTTATCTCTCTATACCAAGGGCGTATCCTTGATTCTGGGAGGAAGTTAGACCCTTCTTCCATTCTATATCAGGACAGACATCCATAAGAATATTACCATCTATATAGGTATCCTTAGTAAATGCCTGGAAACCTGCAATCTCTAAAATATTATATCAGCGTTAATTATGGAATTCCCTTAATTCGAACTTTTCTGGGTATTTTGTAATTTTTTTGTCAGTTTCTACACATTTTCTTGAAAGACAGATGGGGGAGGAAAACTTATATGTTGTCCAGCGTATATGTTCATTTGAATGACATTATTAATAGGAATTGCATAGTTTTTTGTTTTTCATTAAGAAATAAGAACAAGGATTTCTTGTAGGATTTAGTGGGCAAAAGGGCGAAGAACCTTAATTTTTTTAAGTTTTTAAACTGTGGAAACCGGCTGAACAATACTTGCACAATTAATGCCTGTGAACTGATGTAAAATACACCAATTCTGACAGATACATTTTCATAATATGCTCTACATAAACATTCATCGAAAATTTGAACCTTTTTGGTCATTTCATACCTCACTTGAAAAATATTCAAAACAAACGCAACAAAATAATAATTACCCTTTAGTACAAAGAAAAATATTAAATACAAAAAAATGCCTCTAATTCAGCAATTTGGGTTCTAAAATAAAACCTTTATCTCTATATGTATTTTGTACATGCTAAATATAACATTTAAGCATTACAACCCGGTTTATTTTCTATCTGACCAAAGCCCAAAACTCACTAAATGCAAATACAAAACCAAAACCTGTATTACAAGTTATTATAATAAAAATATAATAATTGTGTTTGAATGATTTCAACCCCAATAAATGAGTCGACCATCACCCGTGAAACTCTGATACATTAGTGTTATATATTATATTTGAACAAAAAAATTAACTAGAATGTATTTGTATAAACATCCCAGCTAATCTAAAATGATAAAAGATAACATTTAAATATTTTGACATGAAATGGGAACACGGTAAATAACTTCTTATGGACATAAATTTAAAACTACGGAGATTTTGTAGTTAAGCTTGAGTGAAGGGTTATGATACACACGTATACATTACATTTTCACATACGTAATTAGTCCTCGTTTTAAAATCGTTGTAACCTAATTTTTTTTAAATCACCTTAATAAACTACACAAAGTTCAAGCAAATCCTGTAAAATGATAAATCTGACTTTCTTAGCGTGTGCAACCACAGGAATTATTATTATTGCTACTTTGTCTCAATACGGTGGAGTAAAAGCTCGGAATGTTGGTATTAGTCAACAAGAAAAACCTTTGATTCGGTTTAATAACGATGGAAAACTGAAATTAATTAATTTTGCAGATCTGTAAGTAGCATTAAATACGATTAATTTTGGCCGTAATTACGTGCATGGGAAAAACTAATTAGGAATGATTTCATATTTTAACTTCATTCTGTAGACATTATGGAGAAGCTCCGTACACAAATTGGGGCCCTTTGGCTGATATAAAATCTACAAATGTTATCAACAACTTACTTTCATGGGAAAGCCCTGATTTTGTAGTTTTTACTGGGGATCAAGTAACAGGGGAAGAAATGTATCCGAATGGAACTGACTATGTACATATTTTGCTTAAACCACTTGTTGAAAATAATGTTAGGTAAGTATTTTTATGGTCTTTATTCTTAAAGCTATTTATAACAATTTTTTTAATTTCACATGGATGAATATTTCCTAGATGGGCATCAACGTACGGGAATCATGATATTGGTCCTAACTTAACAAGAATTGAAATTTTAGAAGCAGAGCAACAATACAATTTAAGTTACACTACTCAAATGAATGCCAGTTTACCTGGAGTAACAAATTATTATTTGCCAATTTATCCCCCATTGTCTGAATACTTGAATACACTGGAAGATGATAAGCCAGTTATGATTTGGTGGTTCTTTGATAGTCAAGGTGGCCGAAATAATGACGGACAACAGCCTCATTATATTGATCCCTTAGTTGTTCAGTGGTTTAAAGATCAAAATGCAAAACTAAAAGAGCTCTGGGGACCTTTACCGTCTCTTGTTTTCTTCCATATTCCTCCGTATGTTAAAATTTATCAAAATGATTTAATTCATTAAAATTTAAAGATCTTATTTAAAAAATGGGAAAACTTATATAGGATTGAATTCAAAGACATTCAAGAGCACATCAACACTGACCCACTTTGTTCAGGACAAGTTGGTAATTAATTTAATGGACAAATCTCAGTTTATTTTGAATCATGCTATAGATAGATTTATATTAGGTACTTTCCATTTTAATGCTTTTAGATGATGACGTTACAGCTCAAGATATAGATACTGGAATCATGCAAGCGTTAGTTTCCGTCGGGGGCGTGAAAACTGTATTTGTTGGACATGATCATGGTAAATTATGTGTTTTATTTATTATAGGTATGATTCGTCAATTCTATGTGATTCATGTAAAACTTTATTGAAATTTGTTTATGTAGGAAATGCATGGTGTTGCTTTTATGAGGAGATTCAAGTATGTTACAACCGTCATACAGGTTATGGGGGCTACGGAACTTGGGTGCGTGGGGCTCGAGTAATTGACATGGATTTTAATAACTTGGACCAACGTCAAAACTATATTCGTTTGGAGACTGGAGAGATAGTAGATATCTTTCCCAAGCCTTAATTAATTGGGTGAAGTTGAAATCTGTGTGAAATTCAGCAATTTTAGTAAGATAAGTGAGATTATGCATGAAGACTGGTTATACTAATAGAAAAGCTGAAATAATTGAAACCGCTTACATTGGTACACTAAAACCCACTTTATTTGTCACAGGTAATTAAAACCTTAGTGCTCATAATTTTAATTGGTTACGTGAATACATAATTCGAGCAGTATGTACTACATAGTACTTAAAACTAACACTTATCTTTGGCATGATTACTGAACTTAACAGTGGATACATGGTAATACACACGTTCGTTATTTAAGTAAGGATTCATTTAATTTGGTCTAAAAATGTGTTTGATATATTCACAAAAAAAACGAACAGGCTATACTAAAGTTAAAATGATAAACGAAATACAAAATTAATTCATCTACTCTAGATTTTAATTATTATAAAAACATGAGAAACATTCACTGCTTTATCGAAAGGAATTGTTATGCTCATAAATAAGTCCAAATATTATTCAAGTGCAAAAATGTTGCAAGTTTTTCCTTTTGAGATTGCGATTTCAATAACTGTAACTCTCGTGCTATAACAGTAGTAATAATAATACACAATAAAACCACCACAAGATATTTTATAGACTTATTGGTCCTGCTATTTATTTTTCTAATAAGCAGGTAGTGAAATAAAACGATTTAACTACCGGGCGATTGACGACTAGATTACTTACAACTTTTTAAGCCTTAAAGAGATAAATTCGTGTATTTTAAAAATTAAAATCATTCTAACTAACCATTAATTTCATTAAAGTCGAGAAGTTTTGAACTACCATTATCTTTTATTTTAACTGATATTAAAGTCTATGTGACAGTAAAAAATATTCAAATGAACTTTCCGTAGTTAATCAGTAAAAGTGGTACTTTGTAAAGTAACCAAAAAAATTGGCACCCAAACATTAAAATCAATACTGAAGTAATTCTTGAAAAGCACAACCTGTAATTCTCCGACAGACTGCTAATAACTACTAAAAAACGTGTACACACATTCTTAATATATTCCAGAACTTATAGCACTCATCTTCAACTTTTTTTAATGGCATACCTACATAGGTATAACCATAACCGTTTAAACTTTCTAATTATTCGATCTCGGAGAGTGATTCTCAGGAGATGGGTTGCTAACATTTATAGGGGATGAATTACTATTTTCATGCATGTGTGAGTGGGGATGTGAGCTTTTGCTTTCTGTAGCAGCAGCACCAGAAGCTCTTTCAGAATTTGTTGAACCACTCCTTCCACAAACCGCATGGTGATTTTCCCAGTCTTTATGCTGGCAAAAAGAGCTGCAGTATCGGGCCGTGTTGCACCCACTACATGTCTCATGTGCCTTTCTCCCACAGTTCCAACAGGCCTGCAATTTAACAACAAAAACCCGTTAGCTATAATTTTTCAATACAGAATATTTCCAATCGTGATAGCAAACCAACCTCAGATTCAACAGCAGGAGGAGCACCAACAATAATGGAATCTCCAGGGTTTCTTCGAGAATCCAAAAGGACCCTCTCGAGTCGAGCTCGCTCTGAGGCAACCGCTTCACATGCCCTAACTTCAGCAGCAGCTACGGCTCTCTTGAGTTCAACCAAAGCCTGACGCTTAACTTCTTGAACAGCTTCCTCTGTAAAACGAATTAGCCGGTTTGATAATTTAGAAGAAGCAATAACAGAGCTACCACAAACTATTAATACAAAGGACGTTAGATCTTTACACATCTAATACCACTCACTTTCACTAATTCTTTTCATAGCCTATGTAAAGTAAGCAATGAGCTTGCGGACTCTAACCACTAATAACTGCGGATGACTATGCAATACAAGAAGAGTACATTTTAGAAGAGTTCTTTGTTTGAGTGGGATTAGAGGAAAGATTGGGAAATAAAGTGGTGGCAATTGTATTACTTTGAGGAAACAAATAGTAGTTAGTACTCTTGGTCCTTTAGTAGTGGGATTCATTTCTAGGAGATATTTGGTTGATAGTTGCTCCTAGTGAGCAGAAAGTAAGTAGGCAAGCAAGTAATAGAGATGAGAATTGAAACGCTTCAAGAGTTTCTTCTTCTATCCAGCAGCTTGTCTTTCAACAACGCATACATGTCTACTTACTTATCTCTTTTACTGAACACTAAGCGAGAACTACCAACCAGATACAGAAGAGTACTTTATACAAGCCCATGACATTTGTCTCTTTTCCCACGAAAGAAAATGTATCGTGTTGGCAATTTAGACCAAGATTATTTTATGCTAGATCACAATACACTTTTCTCTCCTCAAATAACAAAACGCCCTCAGATTTTCATACTCTGAAGCTTTATACTTATTATTACAAACAAAAAAAAGTTTAAAACTAGATTCTTCTAAGACGAATAAAGAAAACGTTCAAGCTTAATTTGCAACCGCCTTGGTGGGTTTATTAACGCAAGTACTGTAGTAGTTTCGATTTTCGAAAATATTTATCAGACTTTAAAGCAGGAAATACAAGTTACATTGAATTCATACCTGCACGACGTTTCACTTCTGACACTCGATCTTCTGTAGCCCTAAAAGCCTGAGCCATCATCTCACCGACTTGACGCTTGATATCTTCTGAACTCTCCAGACCAGTGTAAACTGAGGGTCTTCGTAACCACGACGAGCTTGAACCACCATCGCCCTGCTCGCTGTGGGCAGTACGACTTTGCAAAATTCCCAGGGCTCTCTTTGTTTTCTCAACCATACTAAGAATGCAGTTGAGCATCACATGAATGTTTTTCCACTCATCTTCTGGACCCCCTTTACTCGGGCAATGTACACCATTAGAAGGTGTACCTGGCTGACTGGGCATAGACTCATGGTGATGAGACGAATGAGTGACATGATGCTGAGATCCTTGACCAGGAAGAGGAATCCCTGCATACCCTGCAGCGGTATAATACTCTCGAAAATCAGCCGAAGAGCTGGTGCCTGGCATGAAGAAAGGTGGTGAAAATATGCTTCCACTTCCATGATGCCTCTTTGGGGTTGACGCGTAACCAGACGACTCTGATGACATTTCTCCATTTTCGTAGAAACTAAACGACAGAAAAGAAAAAACCACACGGATTTGCAGTCGCTATCGGATAATTTTTAATGATTTTGGTGGAAAACATGGAAAATTTTTAGCACTCTCTCTCTCTTCTTTTTTTGTCTCATTTCATTTCTTAAAAGTCTACAAAGATAAAGTTGGAAAGAACAAGCCGGTTAACAACGCAAGATATGGTTGGCATAGCGTGTCATGATTTGAGTTTAGTAGGAAGGGCAAAGGAAGTTGGATGAAGTACAAGTGGAAGAAAGTAAGTAAAGTAGAGTACTATGAGGAAAGCAAGATGGGATATATACGGGCGCAGATGGTCAATATCAATCGTAGAGGAGAGCATGGATGGTTTGGATGGAACCAACTGGGAACTGTCGGTCCCATTCTAACTCAAAAACACCACATGCCACACATTTTATATATGCAAGAACACAGGTGTTTTACTATCGTTTTTCATTCCTTCTTGTAATACTTTTTTCATATCAGATCGGCAGATCACTTCTTTTTTAGGTTCTCTACTGCCTACAAGAGTTTTCAATTCAAACCAGCAAACTGAAGCGAAGTTATCTTGACGCCTTTGACAAAAATCAGCTCTTTTTCTAGTAGAACAGTAGAAGCAACACTAAATATTATACGCACTCAACCATTCCGTATCATCATTTAAATCCGTTTGCAGCATTTGAGCTGAGAAAACCCTTCCATGTCTTACGTATCCAGTGTAATTTTATTATTCAACCAAGATTAGAAAGGCTTACCTCTCAGATGCTTTCCTTTTTCCGGGTAATGACAGATCTGAGGCTTCAGAATGGAAAATGTCACATGGCTCCCCAGGTGAGGATCCAGTGTCGATTATTACTTGCTCGTGGGTTTGTACATAGCTCAGTGGGGCCTAGAAATCCACAAAAGTCTCAATTTTAGATCCCTTTCTCATCAGTCGTAATCTGAACACAAGCCACCTGAGCCGGACCATTCAATATCTTTCCCCTCTCCATTTTCCATATAATATTACTCAACTCAAGAGTATTAGCAAGTTTCGTTTACTCACCTGCTTGGCCAATCGAGCAAGATGATTAATTTCTCTTTGGAGTAGAGGAAGATGAGCCCTTAAAAATGGTAGCACAAAAGGTCTCAATGGAAAGGAGGTTACCTCTTGGAGTGTATGGTGAAATTCTTCAATGCTCAGATGTCCACTCTAATAAAAGAACATGTAATCACAGAACATTGTAAGTATTAAATCTCCTTTTGTTACGACATAAAACTCTGCTCACACCGTCTTTTACATCATACAGTTTAGCTCAGAGTAGGCAGACCTCCAGTTAAGCTATCTAATAATAAACTTACCACCAGATTGAAAACCAACGTGCGAACACGTTCTCCAACATCTGGAGAAATGTCACACCCGAAGTGAAGTAATGTTCCGAGGAACCTCTTGATTTTAACGAGGAGTCGAGAATTACCACCTCCACTTCCGTGACCCATGCTATCTGTAACATCACGCCAACCAACATATAAGTATACATTCATCAATTACGGAGCAAGTAATACAAAACACTACGCTACGATTTACAAGTCAAACTTTGTTTTAAACTACTACTGCTACTACAGAATTCTAAGCAATATTACAAAGAAGGGGCATACTTGCAGATCCTCCTGAAGATCCTGTAGAAGGGGTATTCGATGAGGAAGAAGTCGGTGTTCTTCCAGTTGATAGCCCCGAGTTGTTTCCAGTACTTCCATCCCGACTACCATTACTTATATTAGAAGCATTGACTGGAGGCGATGGGGTCCTTCCACTTAACACTGAGACTGACCCATTAGGAATTGAATTAGTTGTTGTAGTACTATGGGGCGACGAGAACTGGTGAAAACCATGAGAGCTACTTCCAACATTTCCACCTGAGTGGCTATGGTGTGATGTAATAGAAGATCCACTGGAAGAGTTCTTATTAGAAGTTGTAAGGTTGACACTGGATGCAGGAGGTGAGGGTGACCCATTCCCGACAGCCGACGCCTTGGGACTCTCACTCATTCGATGGTGATGTTGATGATGATGATGAGAATTCTCCTTGCTCAACACTGCATAAATATAAAACAAACATGTTGACGCTGTCAATATCATGAAAAACTTTAGCAGTTAGCCTTATTCTCCTCTACCTCACAAAAATTTCAATCTTCAATCAAACTTGGGTCATAAAATACATTCACTGCTTCTTTAGACATCCTGCCTCTATATATAGTTAACTTTCCATCATACAATCGTTTCAATACAAAGCATTCTAAAAGGTCTTTTAAAGTTCTACTGACTTTCTAGAAGCTTTCTCCTTCAACTTTCACCCAACACAAGTACACCCTACAACTTAATCTCCCAGTGGTGAGCCTACTAGTTAAATGGTGAAAGCTATCTAATGCTACTAAACAATACTCTTATACCAAAAAACAAGGCAAGTATTGTTAAACTCACTATTGTTTAGTTAGAGTCTTGGACACACACATAATACCATTCTTATTTCAAAGAGAGAAACCTCGCCCAAAAGCTAAACATGGCTAAATAGTTACTACCCGAAAATAATAAATCGAAAACATCTGCTTCTAATTAAATTCTATTTCCATCAGAAACCTAACTTTTCCAAGGACTAAGGACCACCATGGCCACACCATGCCATTCTATTCTGCAACATTATTATTATATTACCTACAAAAGCCAAGCCAAAGGAATTTTTGGTCTCTTCTTACCCCAAAAACCTACTTTACAAAAGAACTATAATAACAAGAAAATGTATCAAAGGAATTCCGAAGAAAGAAGGGTTCTTTCTTAACAAAGAATCCGAATAAGAAACTAAGATACCCGTGGGTAAGTAAAAGTCCGTAAATAAATGGAAGTTTAGTTCTGTTTGAGAGGTATTGCGTATAGTAGTTTAGTAATACTAAAAAGTACGAGAAATATAAGTAAACCCTTGCTTTGCCCTGGTGTCTGGCCTGGATGATAGCTGGCTGTCGATGTCGAAGAGATGAACCACATCTGGCATTTTACCATCAGACTTTTCCAGATGTGCCATCCAATTCCTATTCCGCACACTTCCACAATATCATCCTTTTACTTTTCAGCATAAAATAATACAACTAAAACTACATCATATTATACATCATCACTAAAGTACAACGCTCAATACCAAAGTACAGAATCCGAAGGATCAGTTTTCACCATACCCGATTTTTAATTCATCTCAGAATATAATAATAATCATAAAAATAATGTAGTTTCACCTTTCCCAACATTTATCAAACCAGGTAGGAAAGTCTCCTGAGAAAATTCTTTATTCAATACATTCCAAACTATGATAACTTTCTCTTATGTATGGTAAATATGCATGCAATATCATCGACGAAAATGCATACTATAAAAACGTTGTCCCATTGGATTCTCAAGGGATCATAAATCAGTCAAAACATACTTCGCCATACCCTGAGCAATTATCCCATTCAATTATTTGTTCGAAGGCGTTTCATGATGAATTAGCATGATTGCTGCACCTGAGACCTTCCATCTGTTATATTATTATATGATATGATAAGATGATCACTTTGGTCGTAAAATACTTTTTATAACTATTCATCTTGGAGACTGGAATCCAACTAGTATAAAAGTAATACAGCTGGCAATAAAAGTTTGAAAAATGAGCTCCCTAGTATTTTACAAGTTCTTTGGCACTCAGTCAATTAAAATTTAGAGTATATTCTAAAAGAGACAGAACCAGAAGAACCTGCAATAAGTAAGTAGGCAATATACTTTGTAAAAGACATGATAAGCACCGCAAGCAATACAGTACCACCCAATAGGACCAGAGTTTGTGAGAGCTTCTCTCACTTCGTACTTGAGATGTCAACTCCAAATGGTCCGTTGTCATACAAATATTAAAGTTTTCTGAAGAGATTCCATTCTGCTTTTGAAGCCCAACTGGTCTCCTAACAATAAATGGGGAGAATGACCATTAGCAATGGTAGAGTCCAACGTGCCAAAAACATTAGGTGCATTTGAAATTTTACTACCATCATCGCATCAGCAGCACACTTAAGTCATTTATACCTATATATACTTCTATCGGAATGATACATGTCTAAAACCAAACGCTTAGTTATATTTATCATCATCTTTCAATCCATACATTCCACTTCACTTCACGTAGTTCCTATTTCTGAAAAAAAAGTAAAAAATGCCAAAACATTTGGGAAACTCATTCGTGACTTCATCTTTGGCAAAAATCTGTTGCCTCTTTCCCTAAACAATCCATTTTTTTGAGAAAGTTCTACCGGCCATCTATCCATACATCCTACACGTATAAACAAATTGATTCTTGGTCTTCTGCCTTTTCTCTCTTGATTCTCAAAGCAGCAAACCAAAAGCGTCTGGCGATGACTGACAAATGAAAGGATTCCTAACCGTTTAACCATCCATCCGACAATTTAGCCCAACAAAAATCAAGCTGTCTAAAGAAGAAGAAGGGTCAACGAAAATCCCAAACCCCACTTTTGCTTTCCTATGCATTCCCATAAAACATGGTATTAAAATATTATAATAATACCCGAAAAATACATAGCCTGGTCTGGCTCTAAAGATAAGTGAATGTCGAGGCTGGTCTAGGCTGTTTCAATTTAACTAGCCTAGCCACTTTAGATACTCAATCCTCTTGCCATCAATTCTTTTTGTTGCATCTCTGCATCAGACGTCCTCATATCAAATGAGAATTCCCACCTACTTCTGCACTTGACTCTTTCTCACTCCCGACCGACTGCTATGGACTATCAAATCTAACATCGCTAACAGAAGTCCCGTAAAATATATATCTCCTCCGCCTAATTTCCCAAACTATCCGAAACACACATCCCTAACCAATCTATAACCACCTAAAGGCATCTCCACTCCATGATACAAGTTCACTTTTTACCTTAATAGTTCGACCAGAACTTGTAGTAGCTCCAGACTAAAGTAAGAAGACAAAAAAAGAACCAGAACTATCCGAAACAGAAGACCAGAACAGGAAAGAAAGTATACAGCTTGGATTTGTATTCGAAGTGAATCTGATGTTTCTATATTATGCCTTTTCCCTTTGCATAACATACAAATACATGAGTACATTTTACCTTGTCCAGATTCAAAGTTGTTTTTTGTATTATATAGTCCTACATCATGTAGTCAATGATGGTTCTTTCAACTATAGCTACTACTACAAGAGAAAACTACAACCAATTTATTCCAACCCACTTGTTCCTGCTTTTGAAGGGAAAATCCGTTTTGATCTATTCACCCTTTACTTCACTATTTCCTTCTTGCCTTCACTTACAGTGCCTAGCCGAAGTTATACAATACGTTTTTCATCTCTTGTATTATTATGATTATTACATGGGAAATGGGAAACTCTATTGACCATTTTGATTCGATGACAACTTACTAAATACGAAAACAAGAATTGGACGGGACGCAAAAATGTCAATCAACATGCCACTTCAAAGACCTACTTTCTAAATACCCTAAATCTCCTTTAGCAATAATAATTTAATCCATATGCCTAAAGCATAACAACCTAATACCTAAAATAACAAAAGTACATTATGATGCTAATCCCAAGAGTCAAAAACAGAAGAGACCCAAATAATCTTTGTATTTCATGTCAATTCCTTTTGAATATATTCATATAGCATAATAACAGCCAAAGTAACGTAATTAGCTCAACTTTAAAAGATGCTCTTTAGAAATTACGAATCAAAAACAGAGGTAACCTTTCATCTAAAAGCAAAATATTTCATGTGGCTTTGGTTCTGATTGGGAATGTCAGATATAAAGCCACATACATAAACATAGTGTATGACGTAAAGCACTAATTTAAAAGGATAAATTAGAAAGTGGCAAATGGTATTTACTTCACCGTCTGTGGCATCTGTACAATTTTGTAACAACAAACCTTTTACTTTAGCCAATCTTTTTGAAACCAAATCTACCTTTACTTTACACCTTTACTGATTTAACTGATAAACTTGATATCAAAGGCAGATGTATAAAATAACATGGGAAAAACAGGTCCATACTGTGGGTATGTCCTTGGGCCAAAATACCTCTTTAAAATCGGATAGATCGACAAAAACATTTGCAACAGACACGAATGCCATAATACAGCTTTACTTTACCCACAGCAGCAACTGTTTTTACCTAAATATTCACCAGAATCATCTGCACCCTCAAATGCAGACAGACAGACATATTCAGATCTGCAGAAGTTTCTCAACTCTCTCAACATAAATCACCTAGATTCTACTTTCAATGTTTTTTAGTAATGATATTACACTAGATGCACTATGTGTATGTATGTACAATATGTCATCAATTGATCCAACAGTACTAAAAGTATCGTCATAATTTTATATGTGGTCATAGTACTTCCTCCTCCACGATGATCGAAGTACAGAAGTAGTAAAATTACTACCGTGCCACTGCATTGCATATCGCTAGAGCATTAACTGCAGCTGGAGTTGTCATCTCCAATCTCATACATTGCACTGCAAAACCATCAACTATCAACTGAAGGAAAATGGAAAAGTGCACAGGCTGTGGTTAAAAGGGCAACCCCTAGGGTCTCATCTTTATCCAATTGATCCGAAATTATATTACACGACAAGGAAAGAGGAGACGAATCACAGCTTAATTGATTATATTTTGGCTTTCTTTTACAAAGGTTGCGGGTGAATAGTAACAGTGTCAAAGTCAATACTACTAGAAATCTGTTTAAACATTTAGTAAGCTACATACAGTTCTCATCTCAATGAGCTTCTTAAATTTTTCAAATAGTAAATACTTATAGTGTTCAATACTGTGTACAAGAATACACTAATTACATTAGTTTTGCATAAATAAATACATCGTATGAGAATGTAATGTTCGGAATCAGTATGTATAATCCCTTTGTATGCATAGGACACTAGGTTATTTAGGATAGGAGAGAGATTATTGTAAGAAATATTTTAATGTTCTTTATGAAATTCTACATCTGCATGGTTCATTGAAATACAAAGTAAATTGAGGCGAGGGCGAGTCATTTTCAATTTTTTTACTTTTAAGATTAATGCAAGAAAAACCAATTCAAGGATTAGGGAGTTATACACTACAAACATAGGATATTTTTTACATTTCATGATAACAATATGGTCAGCCAACTTGTAAAATTATAAGCATATTTTTTAAGCAATCTGTCAGTATATGTAAGTGACATTGTTGAATGCAATTTATCACTACGAATATCGCATATCGGGATCAAGAATGATAACGGATTTAATACCAAAAATAATATTTTTCTCCTAACAAGTCTTAAAAAAACCATTTCCCATCTGCTTGCTTCAGGATTACATGAATGGTCACTTCAAGAGATTGAGGTAAACTCATTTTACTTACAAATATAATGGAATAGAAATACATTCTCGGTAACACAACATCATTAAGTAATAACATAACAGATTGTATTTTACATGAGTATACACAAGAACATAATGAAATGCAAAGAAGATTGAGAACAGGTGCGTGTATGTCACATCATCATAAATGAATGTTACCAAAACCACCACCAACCATCAGATACAGAGAATATGAATATTCTACTTTCTCCACCATGAACCAACCAAACTTAACCGAGATAGGAAACAACTCTTACATCCAAACAAACCTAACCCGCTGTGTTTCAATATATTTGCGTAGACATGACAAATGAAATTAGAAGCAGGATGAATAGAATTTGTGACAAGGACCATCACATCACCATCACACCTCATGCCTTACTAAATAAAATAAAACTGAACATAATATATTAGAGTCATCACACTAGTAGTGTACTCCTACCAAGCATAATTCCATACGACACTTGCACATACACCTCTATGAACAAATTCACATAGGCAAAAACGGAAGAAAAGAAGAGAAAGCATTATCGAAAGATGGATGGAAAGGATTGTTCCTTTGTCCCTTCCTCGTAGAACGGTACAACCCAACACTCGAATCCAAGAATCCAAACCTCTCTAATTCATTCTTTGAAGAGAGGTTCTCAAAATTGTGAAAAGATTGATTTCGTCATTGGCGGAGACAGATAGATAATATATTATTATTATTATATTAGTAAAAGAAGAAATACTTTATAATGGCATATGGATTCGATTGATGGAGAAAGTACAGGCAGGTCGGGTCCGTGGTAGCTACTTCTTCTGTACAATGAAAAGAAAGTCTTCGATGATTTTGATGGTAGTACTTGTACTGATAGTAGATAGTGGTGGTACTGGCAGTGAGTGGAGATACAAAGTACAATGCATTTAGTTTAAGAAGGAAATAGTAAATAGAAGGAGATAGATGGATAAGAAAAGGTGTTCTTGTTCCCAAAAACTGTTTTTCTGACAGGCCCTCAAGGTTTACATGGATTCCCAGAGTCACATGATGATCGCAATACTACTCGACTATGTAGTTTAGAGATAGAAAAGAACGTGAAAATTACATACCCTATGGGGAAAGTCTTTCATGGATTTGTAGAACATGTCTATCTACTTCTAACGATATGGTAGTATCTGAGAAAGTGGAGGAAGTAGAATCTAGAATCTCACAGTCTCACAGGTCCGATCCATTCATTCCTTATCCCTTATTGATGAATGGTACATATACGTTTGAATCTGAGTCAACCACTACTTGTTCTGCTAGTCCTATCTCCTATGACCGTTTCATATTGCAAACCTGAACCTTTCAAGGATTTTGCACAAACCTTCAACGCTGTTCTGTCCCAGAACTTTAGTAACAGGCAGATCAGATCATCTCCAATATCGATATACGTACTTAAAACTAGGGCAGATCCCATCGGAAAGATTAAACCGCTCAATTCCAATAAGAGATTATTTTAAATAGTGTACTACAAAATCTGTTTATACGTTTCTATTCTGCAATTCAGCTTGTACATCTCAAAGTGTAACCTTAATTAAGCAATTCTTGCATTTAATATTACATTAATGAGAAATGAAATTATAAACAAACAAAGAAATAAATTTGAGAGTTATATAAACACCACATAGAGTGGTTCCTTTTCCAAAATATCCCAAAGTTTTGAAACCGACGAATACACAGCTTCGAACTTGAACATCTTACACATGCATTTTGTTAATAAGAATTATATATTAATTATTGTAGAAATAAGCTATACAGAAAAACAAGTACAAACGTTCCCTGAATAAATCCTTCTTCATAGATCCAAATAGTTAACCATTGTTTGTTATACATGATAGTATAGTAAATAGTTCATATAGTGTGTAGTGTATACTACTAAAGACTAAGAAAAATTGCCATCAAAGAAACTCTAAGGGATTATTGATCATTAAAAAGTACTATTTCCTTTGTATCATGTAAAATGTGATACAAGCTGACAGTTAAGTAAAACCAGGATACCTATATCTCCTCTCCCACATAGACAAACATTATCCTTCATCATCATGTACAAATAGACATATGCATACTTTCTCCAGCGACCAACCCGACCACCACCTAATAAACTAAAATGCAAACGTGGTGAGTAGAAAAGTAGTAGTGAGTACTTTTACTTTTACCCTATTCATTTCCTAGTACATTGTGTGTGTCTATCCAAGCGAAAGTGAAAGAGTCTCAGGTGGAGCAATTCCCGTCGAATGTTTTTCGTTTAGTACTTACATTCTTTCGTATTTTCCTATTATATTACTAGTTACCGTTAATATTGCAACCCAAACACAAGCATTGCCAGCCGTTAACAGTTAATAATAATAATACAACGACGGGAGTAATAATATTATGAGCTAGGAACCGGACAGATGGTATGCGACTTGGTTGAAAAAGAAGATAGAATAAAATACCCGTATATTTAATGAACACCAAATTTCCCTGGTTTAACATAAAAAAATCCATTCTTGTAGAGATACTTTGCATACTCAAAGTTAAACGCAGATGAATGCACATGCATTACACTAACAATATGCATATCACATCACATCATATTGTGGTAACTTCTTTTCTTAATTACGAAATGAGGATAGTCAGTTAGTATGTTGTGGGAAATGGTTTTGTGTTCTGTGATGCGATGGCTAAAAATTCTAAACGAGAGTTGCCTTTAGGTTAAACTTTCACACGGTTTACTAATGTCATCATCATAAATGAATACATATAGGGGTTTATATGAAACATTTGTAAATTTAAAACCCTTTATAAACGCAAAAATTTAAGGAAAACGTATTTAGTAGTCAGTATACAGTATATCACCCAGATAATCGTAGCAGGAGATAAGGGTATAGGATAGTTGAAAACCGATTTTGTCCCCAGTCGCTACAGGGAATAGACCTTCGGACATTGCCCTAGCAAGTGCCCATCGAATTAAGGGCCATTACGTGATACATTATAAGGGTTAATTGAACACCATACAAACAATAGGAACTTGGGATGTCTCCGTTGTGGTGGTGTTATTCCTGAATTTTATTTCGTCTGGGAACTTTGCCAATTTGCCACTCTTGTAGTGTTGCACTTGTAATTTTTTTAGTTGTTCCTTTACAACATCAAGGCATAAAAATGTCATAATAATGAAATGACAGCAGCTGACAAGAAATACATGAAAATGATGCATGCGTGTCAGAAGAAAAACAGGTTATTAAACGAAAGGGCTTTTCAAAATATATTATTTATTAAATATATTAAAAATTCTATTGGATTATGGCGACCAAATACGACTATTTATCGGCATGAATCCTTAAATTGAATGCACTGAATTGTTTTGTCAACTTCTTGACAAAACCGTTCTGAAGATCAGAAGAGCTTATGAAACGCAAATCTACTGTGGAATGATTTTAAGCAAAATTTGTCAATAGATAGATACTTTCTCTTAAGTTTTTTCATCGAGTTCTGTATGTTCCCCCTCAAACCATTGTATCAACTAGAATTCCAAACAGGATTTTTTAATGTCATAGTCATTTCATATCGCTCACTGCAAGTAAGACTTTGCATCAACGTAAACAAGCCATTCCTAATAATATGAGGAGTAACAGAAAACAAGCTTCTGTTTCTGTCTGATGTCTTTCAAAGTCTCAAGAGGCTGACAGAGTTTTAGAGAGAAAATCCTTTTTGTTGGCAGGAGGAGAAAAGTCTCTCTACTTTTAGGACTCTAATAGTCCTAGTCCTTTTCAACCCTGTAAGTAGTAGTAGTATTAGA
>JAQGAA010001097.1:0-17362 GCA_034696425.1 Isotoma viridis | reverse complement strand
CTGCGGACGAAAAGGTTTACATTGACCACGGTTGCCCCTGTAGGATTTATAGAATTATTTGTGTTTCATTCAAGACTATCAAGACTCTTTTTCCTCTCTACAGCTAAAGGCTTTCTGTATTTTCAGGGCAGGTTGACTTTTATTATCCTAGAATATTTAAAACTTCCTAGGACACTTACAAGACTCCTAGAAAATTGCCTTTTTCTAACCAAAATCGATACCCAGAATAAGACTAACCTGTCTCCAGGGACGAATTATGAGGTTTTGTTCTCAGCAGTGTCTTCAGTGTTAAAAGATCATGTATTTTATACTCATAAGAAACCTCTAAATGGTTTAGAAATTTGAAGTAATGCACGACAGCTGAGGAAAATAAGGGCTTATGTAATGCGCATCTGTTTTCATTAAGCTTTAAACAGTATGAGTAAGTCTTGAGAATTTTTAAAAGCTTATTTGATTCCAAATGCTTGAATATAGTGGGCTGTTATTTAATTTACAAGAGAATAAAACCTCATGAGATGTTACTAGTGAAAGCTTTTAAAATTGCATTGATTTTTTTTACTCTCCCTGTCATAACAAGAATCATAGTCAAGCCAACCCTTAATTGTCTTTGGACAAGCCAACCTGCCCTGAAATCACAATAGACTATATACGGACCCAAAACTTTTTACCTTTTATTGTTTTCTTTGAAAAAACTCTAAATCAATTAAAAAGTTTTACTACCTGCACCACCAGCACCCACAGGACGGATCTTGTTGTCGTATACTTCTTTTGCGAGTACTTTGTCCAAAATTTTCTTTTCTATTTCTCGATTGTTTGGGGCCTTTTGTTGATTTCCTTCTCTGTAAGGAAAACAAACAAAGTTGGAATTACAATTCCAGTTGTACTTCTTTGGATCACACTAACTAACAAAATTAAATAAAAGAACTCATAAATATTTAATTGTTCATAGATTGGACTGACTGACTTTCATTATTGTGATTCATTAACCAAGTCACGTATGTCTAGGATTACAAAACATGTATTTTCCTTTCTTCTTGATTATCCCAACTTTAGACTTTCTTTCCGATTCCAGACTTCCATATGCCTCCAGTCCTAATCCAAATCGCGTGTGCAATTTCTTTAAATTCATCTCAACTACGCAGTAATTTCACATTTAGGCAGAGGTGGACATTTTATTGGATTTGGTTTAAATTGGGGGCTTAACACAAAGAGTAAGATTTGATTTGAAACGACTAGAGGAGAAAGGAAGTGTCAATTATAGGCACTTAAATCTACTCTAATTTAACCAAATAGTACAAAGTGCTTGTAAGTAATTTATGGGAAACACACTCACATTCCTATTACATTATTATACTACGTGGGAGGTTCTCTTATAATACAAACCCAAGAGAGATGTTTCATTTCCCAGGGTAATATTCACACAAAGATAGAATTCAAGAAAAGGCTTATGAATAAATAACCAGAGCGTTACCTCAAGGGACACTAGGGAAAGTGGTGCAAGGGTTTAGTTTTGTAGCCTTTTCACATGAAAATTTAATAAGGAATCTTGGGAAATCTCAACATTTGTTTGCTTTAGTAGTTTTGACAGAAAGTGTCTGAGATTGAAACATCATCCCAGTAGTAGAATTAAGATTTCAAGGAAATTCTTTATAATTAGATATGGAACTTTATTATTACAAAGCCATGAAATTAAATCTTGAATCTCTTAGCACTTATGGTTTCTTTGTAAATTTTAAGTTTATCGAGACAAAAGGAAAATATAAAGAGAGACAGGAGAGAACTTTCAAGTATTTATCATTATGATGGTGCTAAAAGAGGGCTTAGCCGTCTTTTGTTATGAAATGGCAGATTGATGCTTTTAGCGCATCGATTATGAGAGTTAAGCTCAGCTCAGATTAATTGCTTTTAGTAGAGAATCATCATCACTCGTTTTATTTAAACGTGATAATAAGGCAAAGGTAAGGGATTTACTGGAGTTGAATAAAAGGAAATGGGATTTGGTTTATGATACTGTCTTACTTAGTGTTCAGTGAATATAATATTGTCCATCCATAAATCAGAGAAGATAATGATTTTTTTAAATTAATTACTCAGCAAATTTAACCATTGTATAATAAATGTAATTTAAAATTACAAAGTTTAAAGAAAGAATGTCAGTGAATTTTTTTAAAAACTATTCAAAAAGTCGCTAAACTTTTATGAACACTGCCAATTTATAAAAACTAATCTAAATATCTTACATAATAGTATTATTATCTTTGCATGGTATTCCAATAGGGAAATTCTTCCCAAAGCAAAGTGCAACCCTTAGCATAATTAATTTTTATTTTAGACAATAACCATAAAAGTTAATGATCAAAATCAAGTTTTTTCTTGCTATTTATTCAGAAAAAAGCACTTCTTTGTATTTGTTTAAGTGTGCAAGTTTTACTCCAAATTGTTTTTAATTCTGAATATTTATTCCTTATTTTGGCGTAAGTCCCAAAAGCTGTACTAGATATTCGGGTCAAAAAGTCAACAAGAGGATAAAACAGCTTAAGATAAAATCCGGAAATTTGAGAAAGCTTAAATGTTCCGGTAAGCTAAAAATACATGTAGTCTCTAGTCTCTAATAAATCCTTTTTGCTATTGCCTAAAGCTACCACCATGACTCTCTCTGTATCATGTTACATCTTTCTTTTACATGTATTCTAAGTTTATCTCCTTATTTCTCCCAAAATGCCTTTTAAACCTTACACAATAAACTTCGGGTAACCTCAGAAAAACGGAAATACATGTTGGTGGTGGTGGCGTAGAATGTGCATATATCGACAGTGATAAATTGCTTAATTTTATCTCTCTCCATTCATAAATATTTTAAGGAAACTATTCACACTATAAAAGGGGACACATATTTTATATGTAATTTATTTTATACGAAAGTCAAACCAAATGCTAAACACGCGATTCCTATCCAATGCTAATAAATAACAAAATTTGGCAAGTTAAAATACATAGAGAGTAGATAAGTTGAAGCCTAAGATCAAATACAAAGTTATTTATGATACGATCAAAATATAATTAATTCTATTATGCAATCAATCATTTCCCCTGACTGACATCTGTCCACTTCAATAGATATAAAATTACCCAGAAATTATACTTGTCAATGCTATTGGGTATCTAAACATATCTTTATAAATGAATCATATCATCATCGTAGTGTCAGTATTTCAATCGAAGACACAAACTTAACCAAAAGATACCTTATTTACCAAAATAGTTCCCAATATTTTTATATAAAGTCTCATGTCAACCCGTAACATCACAAAGAGAAATTCACTTAACTCTGATTCTTATATAGAGCTTGAGATAAAATGAAATATTTATGAGATGTCAATCATAAGACAACTAAAGCAAACTTTTGTACTCGAAACACGTGAGTTTATCTTCAAGTGTCCTTTGAGACTCTTAACCAGAGGATAAGTTGACCATTGGTCTTTTGATCCTTTTCAGGTTACCTTTTTCCCAAATAAACAAACCTGCTCCATTCGGTCAATCCTCATTAACGAACTCTCTCTCATCATGACATATGACCCTTTGAACTTCAACCTTTTGTCATGTCAAAGAATGCCTTCATACCTACTTTCTTTACATAAAGACTTCACAAAAAAAATTGCTTCACTTCACTTATGAACAACCCATTCCAAAACCCAAATATTTACAAAACTTTAAACAACCAGAGTGAGAATTACAATCTATCTTTTCTTTATATACAGTGGGGAACAATTTTGATAAATCCGGTATAATTAAAAAAGAAAAGATAGAAAGAGAAGAGAAAGAGGCACACATGACATTGAGCTGTAGTAAGGTAAAGACGGTGCATACAAAAATTGAAGGCCGCAACCACTTCTCCACCATCACCATCACTGTCATTATTTCACTTGACAGCGATTCACCACTTACAACTATTTTTTAAACACAACCACTCCTAGTACCAAAAGCTTAATTAATTATTCCTAAAATTACGTAAATTTTGAAACTTCAGGTAAAATTTTCCTACAGAGTATTTTAATAATTTATTAAACTGCAAACATGTAAACTGTAATAGTTTTGTTAGGTAGAGAGTAGAGAGTGTGCAGAGTGTAGAGTAGCTCTGTAAAGGGAAGTGAAAGCAGAAGAGTGTGTAGTAGTGTGTGTACTTCTGTCTTCAATGCTCAAATCTCGAATACCAAGAAGATACTGAGCCTGGATGATGATGATGATTATACTGATGGTGAAAGTTGTAGGCTCCGTCCCATAGGGTTGTCTCCGCTTGTTTGTATTGCTTGCTTCACAAATCCCATCTCACTACTTTCATTACACTTGGCTCATTTATGGATAACACTTTGGAGGTTCTTTCACCTAAAGCTACTATTCCCCATCCACCCACCTACTCACAACAAGTACTTTTATACATACATCTTGTTCTTGGCTAATATATTTATTTAGTTTGAGGGTTAAATAAAACCACATTAAAGCCATTAGTATTTGCCTAAGCGTTCAAATAAAGCCAAATAACTAGTCACAGTATCTTTGAAAATTCAGAGCACAGGATTAGTGGCAAGTCCCTAAATTTGTTCAACTATCCATCGACTTAACCTTACACAAAAGAAGCTTTCCTTGAAAAAGTTTCTCTATCCGTTTTATAGTGAGACTATAGATTAAGGATCCTGTAAAAAGGGCCTTTCGTATACAGCTTGCTATGTTATTTTATGTAAATGGGAATGGATACAAAAAAGAAGCCAGAGAAGCAAGATTCCTTTACATGGTCAGGAGGGTAAGGAAAAGGAAATTTCCTAGAAAAATTACAAGAAAAAAGCAATTAAAGTCTCTGCCAGTAAAATCCACCGTTGTCCAAGGATTCCAAAGTACTTTCTTAAGAATATAAATTTAAGCACTCATATGTTGTTAAAATTTTTGGACGTTATTTATGAAGTCACTTATTTTTTACCAGGTTGAAGGACTCTTTTACACGTAAAAGCTTAACACGGGGTTTATGTACGAGCGGTTTTGTTGTAGGTGATAGATTGGAAGGAGATTTTTCTACGGATTTGGTTGGGATTCCCTTCGCCTTGGAAAAGTGAAAGTACCAAGGTGAAAGTGAAAGTAGTAGACAGGATGACTAGGAATGTGCAGTGCGGATACTTCCCACTTCCCGAATATCCCTTCGGGTACTTTCGATTCCTTCTTACTATCTCATTTACTATTCCATCTGTAATAAGCTCACACCTATAATAATATTTTTACATTTTTACATTTTTACTTGAGGACGAAATAGGACCTTTTTTAAATATTTGAGGTATGAAAAAGCGACTGGTTTATGCAATTTGAAGTACATGTACTTTTTGTAATTCAATTTTTTACGATAGAAAATTCAATTAAAACCTTTAATTTAATATTGTACTCAACATGAAAAATTAATAGCGTTTTGGTGGATGTTATACTTTAACCTAAGCTGGGTTTTTATTTGTATCAAAAAACAGCGTGGAAATTTAATTACAGGGTACTGCGTATAAATTTAGTACCACCTATAATGTATTTACCGTACACATTTGTATTAGATTATTTAAAATTGTTCTATAAATAAAGGCTTTTAGGGGCATCAATAAATAATTTATCATGGGACTCTTCGAAGCGTACTGTAAAACCGGAGTTAAACTTGAGGTTAATTTGAGACAATTTCCTGGCTAAACATTTAGCTTGGTGAATCCAACCAGTGTAATGCTCCGGTAAATAACTTTCCCAATTTCCTTTTGTCCGGCAATGTAGTTTCCGCTTCACATCCCTGAGAGTGCGTATACGTAATAATTTAGAAAGGTTAAAAGAAAAGTAAGTAGAGTTCAAACCCATCGTAAGTTGTTACTCATTTTAATTAAAATGTTGAAATAAGTGGTAAAAAAATCTTCACTTGTTCTGTAGAACTAATGCTGGGTTTGACTTACTTTAAATCAATGATTCCTTCTAAATAAAAAAGGTCTACGTCTTTTGACTTTGACCTGTACTTCATGAGGGTGGTTCAGATGAATTCAGAATGTACTTGGCAATTATTTCTAATTTTTAATCATATTATGGTTTTTGAGATGCGAAAAAAATTATGCACAGTACAAGATATTCAATAAAAACTAATTTTCATATTCTCAGCAAACAAAAAAATTTATTACAAACTTATTCAAACAAAAGTACCGTTTTAAATTGACTTTAAATACATTATATACAAAATACTCAAAACCATAAAAGTGAATGCAATTTTGTTTGTAATAATCCAATCTTTTACATTGTGTAGTATTGCATTTGGTTGGTTTAGCTCCATACGTAGAATAAACGGAGGTAAAGCAAAAAGCCATGTTTTCCAATCATCAATGTCAGGTAAACCTTTTAGTCCTGTAATATCGGTGTCTCCAAGGGCGTGAAGTTGATCTCTTGCCCAAGTAAAACAATTGTCACCGATTTCGCTGGAAGGAAGCGAGTTAACGACTGCATCCCTTCCAAGTATGTTATACTGGGGAGCATGTTCTGTTCCTTTCTTATCATTAACAGCATCTCTTAATTCTACTCCCAAGTCTTTTGGTATTTTCCACGTAAATCCGATCAATTTTGTTCCCTTCTTGATTCTCATAAGGTTAGGCAGTTTCACAGAGTATAATAAACTGTCATATAGTCGCCCAGGGTCTCCTATTACAGGGTGATATCGAATTTTACCCTGAACAAGTCCAGGTTTACCCGAATTTCTTGTCACAACAAAGTCCATGAAGTAAGTCTCCAAATGGTTGTCAGGAAATATGGCTTCCAAAATCAAAAATACGTGCATGTCTATTGTAAAAAATGATTTCTTCATACGAACAATAGACACTGCCCAATTGTCAATGTCTATTTCAATATCGCTTTTTACTTCACTTCTGCGTCGGTCTTTGGCTACAGCATCGGTTACAGTTGTTCCAGTTCTGTTCGCTTCTGGACCAGAGGGACTTTTTTCAAAATGGAACCTTTATTCATTTGGTGAATATTAAATGAATGTCTAATACACTGTGATGATGACTTTATGGTATAAACTAATTACCGTACATCTTGTATGAAGCATGGCATTTACCTTTCGGGGGGTGTATTGATTTCGGCTGCTGCAGTAGGGCGTTTTTCGTCTTTTGGTTTTTCTTTTGGGGAAATCGAGTATGCCGTTTGTAGGGACTCTGAAATTATTATTACATAAAAGTGTAATCAGATCATCTATTTTAAATCAATGAATTTTGTGGCTATTGCTTCAAGGAATAGCCACAAAATTGAAAATTTGATTCCAATCAAAATGGGTAAATATTGCAACAATAATGTATGTGATAAACACTGCATCACAACTTTAAAATACTGAACTTTTACATAAATTAATTTAAAAAATAAGCAAAAATATTTACAACGCTTTCTGAAAATTTGTACAGAATAGCCTAATGCACTTTATTTGTTGATTAAACTTGTTATTCTTAGAATTTTATAAAATGGTTTATAAAACAGAAAGTTTCAAAAGAAGGAAATTTCCTACCCACCTATGCATTCCGTCCTTTAGTTTTAAGGTTTATCTAGGTATTAGTCATGTTCAGATTAATAGCATGAAATAAGAATTATTAAATTTGGAATTCTTTCCTGTTGGGAGGCTAAACGTTACCCTTTCATACTTTTCGTTCTCATTATGAAAGATGTTTAATTATTATCTGATCAAAACTTACCAACAGCTTTGTCGAAATTCTCGGAATCAAGAATGTCCCGAAGCTTCTCTACAGTTGCGGCAGAACCTTTACGCGACGTCCAGTTTGTTAAAATATGGGTAAATAATGTATAAGGCAGTAATGTTCCTTTTTTCCATTGTTGGTCTTCTTTAAATACCTCTTCTTTAGGAATTTCGAGAGCGTCACTAATTACATCCCACTTTTCGACTAAATCAACGTGCTTAATTAAGATTTTGACCGTCTTAGGAATATTGAGTTCCATTTCTATCAATTTAAAATTGTAAAAAAATCAATAGTATCAAAAAATGTTTTCTATAATTAATAAATTTTTTATCATTTGCTTTAAAACGTTAAAATAGAATGAAGTATAGAGTCAATAATTTATTGTTAGGTTTTTTAGTTTACAAAGAAATTTCCAGTAAAACTAAAATTTCGTAAGTAACTTGATTCAAAACTTACGTAATTAATTTTAATTAGACGCTGCCTTAATTTGTATTTGATTTATTAAGAATTAGAGTTAAAAGAAGATGTGACTTTTATTAATTTTGGAACATAAGCTGAACTTGAATTTTCACCACTTACTATGGTATTGCTTTATTCAAAATCAAAGCCAAACTATTTTCGGCCCATCCCAATATATGCCCTCTCGTTAAGCGTAATTTCAGACAGCTTATCTTTTCCTTCTGAGAACTACAGGAAATGCTTGGTTTTATTGTGGCCGTGCTTGACTTTTGTTGTGCTACCGTACGAATAATTTAATCTCTCGTTTTAACTAATCATGACTGCATGAATTTAGAGTGCAGTGGAACAGCCACAATAGTTTAAACCAAAACCGTTTGCGAAGTGAATGAGCAAGTAATTTATCTTCAGCACGAACAAAACGTTTGGATAAAATAGGATAACTTCAATTTAGACCAGACCTTTTATCATTTGTTTGTGCCATGAAATTTTTGCGTATTAATTTCACAGGGATTTTAGGATGACTTCGTGTAAAATAATACCAGTAGCAAGTTGTTTACTAAAAATCCCCAAGAGTGTATTTTTTGGTGTTATACAGTCACAGTAAATCAGTGCATGTTAAGTTTATCTTCTAACGACAACTATGTAAAATGTAATTCATTTTTTGAAGTATGAAGAAGTAGTTTTTGTTTTATTGAAAGGTTTATCCGTAAAATGCAATTTTAAATTAAACGGAAAACACCAAACAAAAAAGTAGATAAAGCAAAACGAAAATTATTTTTAACATCAAGTATTATTTTAATTCCCGACCCGAAAAGTGTATGGTAGCACACCGTAATTGAAGACTTATCTTTGTACATAGTGAAGGTTATAGCATCATAACCACTGGACACTTTGCATGACGTAAGATTCAGCCAGGTCCACCAAATCTCAGAAGAAAAAATCCACAAAGAATGAATCAGTTTCATGTAAATTAATAAGATTGACCAATATTTTGAAATAAACTAAATAAACGCAATAAAGCGATAGGTGAAGGTGAAATATTTTCGTACAGCAGAAGTTATCGATGTCAGAAATTCACAGGCTCCTTGACTGAAAGACACATATGCATTAAAATAAGCAATCGAACAGTTTCCAATTAAACATGACAATGATATTAATCTAATATGATGAAAAAGTCACTGGTGATTTCACCATGATCAAATAGTTGCTGTATATGTGACATCTGAACTGACATTAAGCATGAAAATGAGAAGTAAGAAAGAGTTTAATTTTATCTTTGAAAACAAAGGTATTCTTCTTTGAATCGCAATTATTTAAAAACGTCTTTATTTAATTTTCCTATGTATACAAAAAATCTAATTTCCTAAGTATATGAAATGCTTCAAGAGTTTTTTCTTTATTCATGAAGCCCAGAATTATCATCTGTGAGAGTGAACTATTGATCACTTCGCAAGTAGGTATAATAAGTTTTGCTTTACACACCAATACAATATAATACACTTTAACTTATACAAATGTGAACTAATATTCTGAACCTAATTGTACTTAATTAACTTATTAAATATAATCCACGGGTTATGATTTTTTTAAACTCTCAGCTGCTGGCCCTCACTACACAGCATTTCAAAAAAAGAATGTTTTTCAAAGCTGATTTTGTTCCTGGGTATAATTTTATCTCCAGCGAATAAAATCATTGCTTTTATCATTTCCAGTAGACAATTTAGTAGAGAAAGCCAATGAGCCAGTTTTAATTTTTTCCAATTGTCACATTGAAATATTCCTGTTACACTGCTGTCTCCTAAAGCATAAAGTTGATTTCTCGCCCAGCTAAAACAGTTTTCTTCAACTGCAATGGAAGGCATCAATTTCTTTATGATGTCATTTCCACCAAAAAAGTTGTATTTTGGGACATTGTTTTCTTCGATATCCTTTTGAACAGACTCCACTAGTTTTACTCCGATGTCACAACGTATTTTCCAAGTATATCCGATCAACTTATCCTCTCTTTTGATTTTCATAAGCTCTGGCACGTCCGTAGAGTACAGCAAACTCTCATTTAATCTCCCAGTTTCAGAGTAAAGCCGAATTTTACCCTGGTGCATCCCACAGACGATTAGGTCTCCTGGTTTACTTGCCACAAAGTCCATGAAGTGAGTCACGACGTTGTCGTCAGGAAGTTTTGTTTCCAAAATAAAGAAGACATGGTGGATAAAACTTTCTTTTTTCAATCGAAATGGTTGATTAATTCTAACCATGGACAGAGCCCAGTTTTCACTGTCGATTTCGATTTTGTCATCTACTTCACTTTTGCGCTTGGTTGAGTTTACTTTGCTTGTAATATTGTGTAGATCCCAATTCTTCACATCACCTGTTGTTGTAGCCATTTTAGAATCTGTTCCAGCTAGGTTTTTCATTCTTATAGAGAACTTTGCTTCAGGCTGAGATAGAAGTGAATTCATTAATTAAGTTAAAACATGATCATTTCTATTTCTTCCCTTTAGAAATGGTAAACACTATAGAACCAACAAAAATAAGAAATCCTGTTAAGTATAACAAGTATTACGTTTCTGTAACTAATGTACAAACTCTGAATGGCTACCACAATTTACTTGAAAGATTTTATTTCAGTAAAGCGAATAAATTGTTTAACTGTCCCGTCAAAGATCTGCTCTGAAATATTAAAATAATCATAAAACTACGGAAATGCCACTTGTAAAGTAGGTCGTTTGAGATAGCAACACAGCGCAAATAATCTCATTTTAGGCTTGGTCATCACCATCAGAGGCAACAATTAATAAGTATTTAAATTTCTTTAAATTGAACAACCCAGTTTGGACTTTATTATAAGTAGAGACCTGAAACTACAAGTGCTTACATTATTGATAAAAATTCAGAAATTAACGTAATTTGTTTTAGTGTCCAGTGTTACAGTATTATTTATTAATTTTACTTGACAGAAAAACTTTTTACACTAATATCATCCAATCTTATTATAACTTATAAGACGGTGCATCTAAAGTCATAAGATTCATAACTCCACTTATTACAGGAATATCTTAAAAATTTTATAATTTAGTCATGTAGCATAAGTTTGTTGAACCCAGTATTGAGACTAAATTACTTCAATCAGAAACAACACTGAGCATATTATTCACAATATTTGAGTTACACTGGATTCAACTACAACATTGAATACCGAAGAGATAAAAATGATCGTTGAATTGAGAAATGTTATCATTTTGACACACATTTTCTGCAGGATTTATTATTAGTAATATTAATAAACCATACAATATATTTTAACCAAGTAACGCAGAGAATACCATGCACAGAATCCATTCTAAATACTTTCTCTGATCACCAATACATTCATTACATTTAAATTTAACCCAAACTTAAAATAAAAAGCCTAAGACAATTACAATGCTGAGAAAGCTGCTAAATACAAAAAATATGTTATTTAAAATCCTAAATAAGTTAAATTCATCCGACTTGTTCTTGGCTTGTTCTTTCGGCAGGAGAGCTTCGGCAACAGCTTCAAATAGCTAGAATTTTGACAATCAGTGTTTAAAATTTTATCTAGCCCACACAAAATGTAAAATGTTTAAAACCTTATCATTTTATTTACCTCTTCAACGTTTTGTCCTGTTTTTGCACTTACTTCAGCATAAAACTTCACCTTATATTCCTTTGCTGCGTTAATCCCCAATTCCTTTGGAATCTGCTCAATTGTCAAATGTATTTACAATTTAAAAAACCAAAAAATCTATATGATTTAATATTAGAATCGTAAATCGCAAATAGAATTAAAACTTCCTCAAAATACCTTCCGGCTCTCAATCAAATCCCGTTTGTTTCCGACTAGGATAATTACTGCATCTTTTGTTTTCTCTTTCAACTCATCCACTTTATTCAAAGCATTTTCAAATGCATCAATACCTATTTTAGTTCAAGAAAATTTTGTTTACGAACCTAAGGTTGTTTTTATGTATCATACTTAAACCCTTTGCTTTAAAATACCTTTAGTAATATCATATATCACAACAAATGCTCTTGAGTCTTGGATTTGACTCCAAAGCGAACGACTCCGAATTGCATTGGCACTCCCCACATCGTGAATTGCAAGATTTATGGAACGGTTGACAAAAGTGAACTTCTTATTCACGATGTAATAACCTCCAGAACTCTATTAAAGTCAGAATTTCAAAAATATTTTGTAAAAACTGTTCAAAGAATAAATGAAGAATTGACTTTGATAATGTGCTAGAATTTATTTTTAGCTTTAATATTTTTTATTGTAGCTTGAATGTTATCCATAAGTTTACTTAACTGATACGCTGACTGCTTACTGCAGTTTCTAAACAAATAGAAAAATACAGATAAACTTACATAGGTATCATCTTTAAGGAAGGTATTCTCAACTAATCGTCTTCTGATGGCCGTTATTCCAACTGAGAATAAAAAAAATCACAATTTTGTTCATTAAAAGAAGAAAAAACATTGAAAATTATATATCATTTCAAATGTACCAAAAATTCCTAACAACCATGTAATGACATGAATGAAATTAAAAATGATTTCAATGCACAATGAACTTGAAAGTAACTTGTTTAAAAGCTTATTAGAGAATATTAATATTTTAAGTTAATTCTCTCCAGAGGATATTTTATTTGAATTTGAACTACCTAATCAAAACTTGAAGTAAAAAGAGTTTAAAAAATTTTAAAAACTCTCTGCTAACTTACCACCAGAATCGCCAAGTAGGGTGACCTTGACCTTGAACTCCCTTAAGTCCATGGCCATGACCAGTTTAAAAAAAGAAACAACAGCCCCTTAGTACAGGGTTCTCTAGATCAAATTAAAGAGTAGGGTCTCTTTACCCTTTAATATTCGCTTTTCACGCGCTTACAACCAATTTTAAATTGAATAAAATGTTGGATTACTTTCGATCTGATTAGGACTTAATTACAAAAACTAGGATTTGAACTAAATTGCCCCTAAAATTTTAATTTTTTGAAAGATGTTTCGCATTTTTACTTAATATTACTTACACTTTGCTTAATCTTTGACTTTATTTTTTGAATTTTTACAAAAAAATATATGTTTACGTTTTATTTGAGAAAAATTTAGAGGAAGATAAAAAGATCAGAAGTGGACATATACTTATGCTGAAAGGGAATTAATGTGAGATATTTTTATTCTTCCAAGAACTCAAGTTCCACACAGATGACAGATACTTAATGTAGGTAATTAAAACGGTTCTTTATGTGTTTTCAGTATACAGTTTGTAGTATGTAACATAAATAAGTGCTCTTATAAAAGCTTAACATTATTTATAGAACTCAATTATCTAAGGATTTACCATGAGTTTTACACTGTAAATGCTCAGTCTTGGACTTGGCTACGAAAAACCTTAATGTTAGATGGGATTATGTTTCTGTTAAATAAAATGAATTGGATCCCTAATTTATTCCTGCTGCTCCCTCCATAACATTAATACAATACTATTCCTTTCAGTACAAATTCAGTCGATAACTATGTAAATTGTATGAAAAGCCCTTAGACATATTTAAGTTCCTTTCAGCTAAAAATTATTTGTGCTGAGACTCTGATATCTTGACCAAATACCGTCCAAATCAAGATTGAACTTTTTAAGTAACTACCTAGTTTTGAAGTGACTTTATTGGGGAGTAGGCATATTGTTTCACAGAGAAGATTATGTCTTGAGTTAGAAGGGAGTAAATGCATAATTTAATAGATAGTATGGATATGTTAATGAGCTTTAATTTTGTTAATAATCTTTGGAATTGAAAACAGTTTTAAAATGAGAATATTCTATAAGAGTTGAGAGGTTTGGGCATTCTCACATCTAGTAAATGCATACTACATACCTACATATTTGTGTGTGTATTTCTATACTAGAAAGCCCTTATAGTATTTTATTCATTATAATGCGGCAGCATGATGATGATGATGGAATCTTAAGGGGTACTGATCTAAGAACAAGGATCTATGCTACGAAAATTAAATAACACATTGTTAAAGTTCAATTCATAGCAATTTAGTTCTGTAAATCAGTTTAATGCGCAGAGTAAAAATTATACTTCTAATTTTAATTTAACTTAAGTTTTTAAATAACTTGAGTTTTTAATTAAGTATTTTTGAATTATATCCTTTGTTGACTCATAATTAAAGTAATTGACCGTTCGAGATGAGTAGTAGATGATCCTTCTTGCGGCGTGTTTTAATCATCGACATCCCTCATCCAATTCAAATAATCATCGTTTTCTACCTCGATTAACTTAACATTGTTCATTCGAAGCTTTACAAAAAATTCAAACATGTCAGCCAGTTCTTCTTCATTCTCGGTTCGATAAATCGCCTTTGAAATAAATCAATTAATTTCGTTAATTCTTTTTGAATGACAAATAAAGAAATGAAAATAAGATTAATTCTATAACTGCAAGCTGCTTACCCTGAATCCGGATAGTTTGAGACGAGTTAGCCTAGGAGCTTTGGCAAGCTTGAGTAAAGGGGGCCTTGGAAAGAACAAAAAACATCCATCATTGGCTACTGCACCATTAGGGTAAATTAGAGCATGAGCAAGAGTTAAGGCCTCCAACTCTAAATAAAAAAGCAAGCAAGTATTTTATAATAATAATCAATTGCCCATTATATATTATTAATTAGGGAAGCAAATCAAAGTTATGAGAATTTTGATTAAAAAAACTACTTGGAGTGTTCTTCATAAATTCGAAGCCTTTATCCAAATTAACTTGGGAATACCATTCCCAGGGTTCCTTCTCGAAATAATCACTCGGGAACATGAGGATATACAACCTTTTGAGGTTTTGCATAAGGGATATTTGTTTGCACACATCTTGAAACCATAATGCTAGTCCATAATTAGTAAGAACTGTGGGAGGGGTGAGTTCCAAGTAAAAATCTGTTAGGTTTGGAAATGCAGCATTGATTTTTTGAACTTTATCTGGAGAAAAGATCTCATGAAACACATAAGCTCCTCCCACCGAATTTTCCGATTTTTCCAAGGAGGCTAGCTGAGTTAAGTCCACTATCTTATTATTCGGGTAAGGGTGAGAAAGAATTTCCTCAGTGTTCCTGATATTGGTCAAACTTAGTTCAATCAAATTTGGCATTTTTTCCAGAAACTGGAACGACCGAAATGGGAAA
This sequence comes from Isotoma viridis, assembly GCA_034696425.1. Lineage (NCBI taxonomy): Eukaryota > Metazoa > Arthropoda > Collembola > Entomobryomorpha > Isotomidae > Isotoma > Isotoma viridis. Next base: position 1,976 of record JAQGAA010001097.1, on the reverse strand, counting down.
AAAGTAGAGAATTTCTTCAGTAGCGGCATTTCTGGAAATATATGGTTTACTTGTGTTTCTTCAGGCATCAAATCCTCAGGCTCCTCTTCCTCACTCTGGTCCTTATTGGGTTGAACAAATTCCAGAAATTTTAATTTAGTCCCAATGTTTTCCATAAAACGCTTCAAAAGATCCAAAGCATCCTCCGAGAAATGAAAACGCTGACCATTATGTCTATGACTCAACTTGACTTTTGTTAAATTAGAACCAAATCGGGTTGCGCTTAAGCGATTGAGAATGTCAAGGAGATTTCCTGTTAGAACGATTTCTCTTAAATTCGAAGCTATTTCTGGCTTAGTAGACAATACAGTAAAGAACCGATCCCAGAAAGAAGTTATGCAAAAATTCAAATCAATTGAAGTTAGTTCCGGAGAACGTTCTAGTAGTGTTTTCAGAATATGACTACTCTGCTCATTAATGGCATCCTTCTTGGAATTTAATTCAACAAAGTTCAAGCTGTTAAGCTTAAGTTTTTGATTTTCAGCGAAACGGAAAGCAGTCTCATCTCTTAGTTTTAATAGATCTCCGATCAACAGGTTTTCAAGGTTTGGACAAACTTCCGTTAGTAGCCGGAGGAGGTTTGCAAGATGAACGTTGGATTTCTTTGAAGGTAGTATTACAATGGATTTCACATGTGAACCGTATTTCAGAAGGATCCAAAACTTTCCCTCAGGATTACTGGATTCTCTAAAAAGATCCTGTAAATCTGCCAGAACCACGGTCGTCATAGACCAATATATATCGAGAGCTTCGGAGTTTTCAAAAACTGACTGCCACACTTGTTATACCTAAGAATACTTTTTGGTCCTAATGGTAACATGAGTGTGCTAGTAACGGCGTTGGATTTGGATTTTTTAGCCTCGATTTTCTTTGTTATCGAACGGATTGCTTCATCATTCCATTCCTTGCAGACCAACCTTGCTGTCCAAATTTGTTTGAAGTCCATTTTGTTCATGAGAACTTCCAGAATCTGAAAACAATTTTTATTTGATAATTGAATTCTTTATAATTGGTGTAGTTGTAATTTAATTTGATTTTAGAAATTATTATTTTAACTGAATATGAGAAAGGAAATTAAAATACTACCGCTGGAACTAAAAGGGGATTTAGATCATCTTCCGTCTGTGTTTCCTGGTGGAGAAGGATGGCCGCTATTTATTAGAGGTACTTGAATATTTTAATAATTGGTGCAATTACATTATTTAATGATATGATTTTATTTAGCAATAATATAACTCTAGATGAGCGAGGAAATTAAATTACTGCATCTAGCTTTGGATCTAAAGGTGGATTTTTTGGTTCATCTCCCGTCTGACTTTCCTTGTTGACAAGGATGATGGCCCCTTGTGAAAATGAGGAATTTGACCGTTCTGCAGTAGTATGGGTGTTATTTCCTCCCATCTTATTACTCCTTTTGCTTTGAATATTTTAGATTTCAACAATTCCAATAAAAACGGAGAGTTAAAGAAATATTAAGTTTTGACGACATTGGTGGTGAGTAGAGTCACTTAACAAACAAACCGTAATTCAGTTTGTTAAAACATTGAATATTGACAACTAATAAGAGTAAATGACCTTTCAATCTTTGACAGTTTCATATTATAAAGCACCATATAGCTTCCGACCCTCTGCCAAACAGACTAAGACCTTTAATAGTTTAGTACTTTGCCGATCATCTCTAATCTCATCCCACAGAAGAGAAATGGTATTCTGTGCTCTTATACTTTTCTAAATGTAAAGTTATTGTCTATTTGGTAGTTTTCTACGAATCTGCATGCGGGACTTCACGTCTCCAATGCTAATCAACTACCTCAAAGTCATTGCAATACGAACGATTAGTTTTGTATCTTTTTCTACGCCGGACTCTCAACATGTTTGAAAAACAGTTAAACTATACAAACTATTGGCATCTAGAGAACTACTTCGGATGAATTGTA
>JAQGAA010001096.1:0-17372 GCA_034696425.1 Isotoma viridis | reverse complement strand
GATGCCTGCCATTACTCCGGAAACTCCTTGGCTTAATAATGAAACTTTACCATTGATTAAGGGATGTGATTTGCATGTAAGTGTGATTGGTAATCTAGTTCATGTTGAACTTAATAATGAGATGAGTAATCATGTTGATAAGATTGCTGTGTATAAGTTATCTGGGATAAGCGGTTGGGAATTGCTGAAGGTAGTGAATTCTAAAACAAAGAACTTGGAAAATATTGAGTTAGACCAAGGTAGATATGCTGTGAGTGGTTTGAATAGATTTGGACAAGAAAGTTCTAAGGTATTCTTTCAAGTTCAATAAATGTTACAAATCAAAATTCTATAAATAAATTGGTTCTTAAATAAAGAAATCATACAAATAATTAGTACTTGCACTTTAGTTTTATTCCCAATGTCATATAATTTGACAACATATTAATTTCTAACATTTTTTACTAGATTAAAATATCTCCTTCATACTTCATGGTGATTATCTAAGTATTAAAATGTTTATATTTTTTAGCTAAAAATCATTAAATACAAAACAAAATCTTGATTTTTCAATTGAAAAATGCAGTTTTACATTCAAAACTTTGTATTTAAAACATGTAATTAAAAAAACTAATCTGTAAGGAATAAGAATTCACCAAAAAGGTAGAGAAGGGAATAAAATAGGGGGAGTTATTTTATACATGGGAGGGAGTTAAATAAAGAACTACGGTATTCAATGTTTTTGCTATATGGAAAAAATTGAGAAAGAAAAGTGAGTAGGGTAAAAATGTGAGACAACAATATTTCTATTGCCGGGGAACATCAGACATTTGAACAAGTTCTGTACTACTCCTGTCGTTTAAACTTTTTAATTTGCAATTTGTTAATTACTAATTTGTAATTAACTATCTATTTAATTATTGACAATTTTCTGCTCTTATATAATGTCATCAACGTTAAAAACGTGTAGTCCTGTGAATCTCATTCCTAATTGTAAACAAGGAGCACTTCGGGCTGTTCGGTATAATGGTAAATAAAGTTCTAAATAAAAAGTTGCCCAATTAACTTTTACATAATAAATAATAAAATAATTATTATGCTAATTAACTAAAAACTAATAGAATTTACGTTTTTGTATATATTTAAGTCGATGGCCAGTACATGCTTACATGTGGAGCTGACAGGACGATAAAACTATGGAACCCTGAAAGAGCCTTATTACTCAGCACTTACCAAGGACACTCTGGTGATGTTTTGGATGTTAAAGGATCTTGTGATAACTCGTAAGTCATAAGTACATGTATTGTGTAAATATTTATTTAAGAGGTGAAGGGGGTCTTAGTGCTTGGGATTTTAGCTAATTAAGTTTTGAATGAAAAATATTTGCAGGCAATTAGTTTCGGGTGGAACAGACAAAAATGTATTCTTATGGGACGTAGCAAATTCCAGACTGGTGCGTCGCTGGAGAGGCCACAATTCTTCCGTAACAGCGATTCAATTCAATGAATCCTCCCAAGTAATTATCTCAGGGTCACAAGATAACTCAGTAAAACTCTGGGACATGAGATCATCTCGAGGAAACCAAAAAGAAATCCAATCCTTGGATGAATCAATGGACACGATAACATCAATCGCTGTAACAAATTATTCCATTCTTGTGGGTTCGGCTGATGGATACACTCGACTTTATGACCTCCGTCAAGGATCCATGAGTACGGATTGTATGAATGAAGCTGTAACCTCCGTAGCTATTTCAAGAGATATGGCAAGTCATCTTATATCTGTGGCTGATGAGAGTGTAAAACTTATTGATAAAGAAAGTGGTGACCTTTTAGCTTGTTACAAGGGACATTCTGAACCTAGGTATAAGGATTATAAAGTTGAGGTTGCTTTTGACTTTAGTGATAGGTTTGTTTTAGGAGCTTCGCCAAAGGGGTCTGTTTTTGTGTGGGATTTAATTACGGAAAAAGTTGAAGGTGTTTGTAGAGTTAATGAAAGTAATGCTCCTGTCACTAGTTTATCTCCTCATCCGCAGAAAGGTCATGTGGCTTGTTCTGTGGGTGGTGGGGTGTATGTTTTTGATTTGGAAGAAGGGTGGGATTCACCTGAAAAGGCATTATAAATACTATTATTTGTAAATAATGTTTTTCCGTTTTCTAGACTATGTGATAATTGTACAAATGTAAATGTAATTTTAATGAATTAAATTGATGTAATCATTTTTATAAAAAACACTGTCCATTTTAAGTATTTACTGGTATAATTTACGAATTAAATTATTAATATTGAACCTGTGAGATAAAGACATATATGCATTATGACTTTTATGGGTTAACAAAAATGTCAAGTTAATTTGAGAATTTATTTTGCTTTTGCGGAAAACCTTGGGTGGGTTAATTTGACTTGGATAGACATTTCAGAATTAGTCTTTCGTATTCTGTTTTTGTAGCGGTAGGGTTTTAACTCAATATTATCATTTTTAATTAGTAAATGACCATGTCCGTGACAGATAACCGTGTATTTAATAGCTTTGGAGCATTGTATGACATAAAACGAGCATATAAAAATATAAGGAGCAAATAACGCACATGCTAACATTTAATTTGCAATTCCTAGATACAGCTCTCGGCTATAATTTTGTCTACCTCGATCTCGATTGCAACTCTATAATGATCGTTTTATTTCTTTGATGATTAAATTTATTATTTTTTAAGTCTGACTGTAATTGTATCAAACTGTACACTGGATTGCATTTCCTACTTCTAGTAGAGTGTAATCCTTTTTACTTCGCTGATTTGTTTTGCAAAATGGAGTCATTATCGTTATCCCAAGGAAATTTTGGCCATCAGAACGATGGGATACTTAATCAATACGAAGCAGATAAAACGTTTGAATTTCAATCGAATGAATTTTATTTCTTGGAGTTTTTCCTTAAAACTTCATATTACTTGCTAATCACACCTTTTAGGCTTGGCCGGACTAAGAATGGAAATTACAAAATTCATACGACTATTATACAAAAGGTTTGAATTTTTTTTATTTGCACGATAACTGTCGATAACTTATATCCATTTACTAACGAACATCTAACCAGAAACCTGATCAATATCTCTTATGCTGTCAATACTTTCTATAGGCTGCAAGTACCGTGGTCATACTACTTGTAGCAGTCCAAGAAATCCTCGATTTACGAGTCTACTTGTCAAAAAATTTAATGAAAAGTCCTGAAAAGGCCTTTATGTATTCGTTTCAAATCCTTCGTAAAATGTATCCGATAATATGGTTTTCAACATTCTGGTTAAAACGGAATAGATTCGAAAAGTTTTTGAATCTGTGTCAAAAAGCTGGAACTGCTCCCAGAAAACCTAAATTGTTGGTAATTTGATTTAAACAAATGTTTTAATGATCCATGACTCATAGTTCGAAATAATAATGATTCATTTAATTTCATAAACTGTTAAAAATTTATATCTAAACAATTACTTAGAGATCTATAACACAGATTAAATTATTTTAAAATACTGAATACTTTTCAGTGGGTATCAACGCTCTCAGCAATAATTATCCTGACGGAAGCAAAATTTTTTTGGGAACACTTCACACTTTTCTACCAAAACGGTATCATAGGGGTTTTAAAGTATTATGGTGGAACCGGACTGTATAATCTTCGAGTCAGAGATTCAGATGCCCCTCTACCTGACACGGATATGACCCCTTTTACAACTATTTTTTGTTTCGGTTGCTGGCTAATATCAAGTTTCGGCATAAACATTGAATACTATTTGGAAGTTTTTTCTCTTATTAATGCCATCATGGTGTATCACTCCTGTGTCCGTTTTATAGAATCATTACATAAGCTGACTTCTTTCGAAGCAAAAAAGGTTTATTCAAAATGTGACATTTAAATTAAGAATTTAATTTCATTCTGGTAAAAAAATATTGTAATTAATGCATTTTTGATGTGTATTACAGATTGTTGAAAACTATACTAATTTTTTAAATATTCTAAAAAGCATAAACTCAATTGTTTGCTCTATCCTTATCATTTACGTTGTTGGAATGGTACCCACATTTATATGGTGTGTGTTTGGCCTTTTGGACCCAAGTGGTGAAGGTTTAGACTATGCAATTTTCTACATTCATAAGGTCGTCTTGAGTTTGAGTGTTTTAATCCTTGGGGCTAAGGCAAATGACAAGGTTATTACTTGAACTGCTTTCTTCAACCTAAACGCATAAGATTTAAACAGCTTTAATTAAGAGTTTTTTCTGTCTTTAGGCTGAAGAGTTAAACGATTGGATTTTGAATACAAAAACAGAACAATTCCAATCGTCATTTTCTAACAGTATGGACTCAGAAGTCAGTCTGGTAGGTCAGACTGAGGATCAAAATGGCTTCAACAACATTCTTGACTTCATGCACAGACAAGGATGCAAGAACCCAATGGGACTTAAAGGGGGGAGCTTTTTCACTATTTCGTATAGCTTTATCGGTGCAGTGAGTCCTTATCATATTTCTTAAATTAATTAAACAATTTAGTTAAACAGTAATTACTGCCAAAAAGAACGATTAGTATTTCTTAGTTCAGAACTGGGGTTAAACTTTTTATTCCTGATTAATAGGCAACAAGCGTGGTCTTAACTTATGCAGTGGTTATGCTTCAATTTCAAGTGGAAAAGTATAAAACCTCAATAGGTCTTGATGGGGCCCTGGAAGTTAACATTACAAATGTTTTAAATTCCTCACAAGATAGGAATGGAACTCTATATGAATAACTTTTGGACCTAATTGGCGAGGGAGTTAACTTTTCTACATTCATAAGTACTTTGAATTTTGATCCTGTGATGAGAGGCTTCTAAATTTAATGACAAGGTCTAAGGTTGCTTTAACAGTTATCTTTTAGCAAATTAAAGAACGGCCATTGTAGACTTTATTGTCGTTTTTTTAATATCAGTTATTAAATTTACCATTATTATATGCAGTAGAAACCAGAACAATTCTGTTGGACAATCTTCACTTTAAGTTTATCTTGGGATCGTCTAAATTTGTAATGTAATTCAAATGCATACATAAATATTTATTAATTAAATTTATTAATTAATTAATTGATGAATTAAATTTATTATTTATTAATTAAATACATACATGCTCAGTTGCTTAGGCTCAGGACTCATTCTCGTTCAGTCAGAGTGAGTTAGGTCTAGCTTTTCATGCGATTGCGTACACTTCGTGAAGATTCTTTGGCGGGTTTGGAACTTTTTGAAACGAAGTGCTTTTTACTTCCCAAACGCTCAGAAATTTTCAAATTAATGCACTACTAAAAGCGTCGGAACGGAGCAGCGTTATGCGTTACAAAAAGCGTTAGAAATTAGATGTTGGTCGACATCCTGATCCTGAAAAGCAATACGGGCTGTGGCTGTAGAATATAAAATTTTTAATAACAAATTACTAGTTTGTTTTTAGTTATTCGGCGAAACAATATTTTGTATAGTGTAAATGCAGTGCAAAGTGTTGGTCAGTTTGAAATTTGCATCATTGAAATTTTAAGCAAATTTTTGACTTTGCCTAATCCAATTACAAATTACAACCTGACCAAAGTTTGTTTGTAACGCTTAAAAATTCTACAACGAAAAACGACTATAATCTCTAATAGAGATTCTCTATCTGACGACTATATTTTTTTCTTATAAACTGTTCATTCTGTAAGATATTCGAGACAGTTGACGACGCTTCTATAAAATACATGGATGGGTCGCCAGAAGTTGTACAGCCGATGCTGATGAGCTTTCACTGAAAACCTTTCAAATCTTTCAACGCCAAAGCTTTATAAAGTGAGCATCTCTTCAGATCACAATTTGCAGTCATGTTTAGACAGAGGCTGACGTTTTTTACAATAACTGTTAACTGTTTCTGATTTCTTCTTCCAACAGCTAACAGCACCGTCACAAAAGGTTATTCGGGTTGTTTCACCACTTTTAGAAAATTGTAATCTTCAAGAACATCAATAATCACAAATTGAGGGTAAAAAATCTGTCGGACTGCACATCTATGGGTAAAATTATCGGGTAGAGAAGTACCAACGAAGAAAGAGTCTATGTCTGGTCTATCAAAACAGTGGGTTAGTTACTTAATTACTTTGATCGTAATTATCTTTATCTTAAATTTTGTTCAATTTCAGTATTATCTATCTGTGATCTGGTCATCTGATTTCAATTTTGACCATTGTGGCTTGTTTTTTTTTACTTTTAAAACTCTTCATACATACAGTCTTCTTCAGTTTCATTAAAGCCGTTCTCATTTTTAGGTTACACGTTGCACACCAGGCACCAGGAGCAATTCTTAATGACTCAGTCCAAGGACCTGCTGGGACAAAAATCTTTTAAGATACTAGAGCCACTGAAAATCGAAAGGAGATACTACCCAATCCAAATGTCCAGCATCATGAAATTTGAAATCACACCAAGAGCTATGAATTCCAAAATTCATGATGTTTTATACCCCCTACTGCCCCTACCCCATCAAAAGTTGCAGGAGCGTCAAGTAACAAAAGAGTACTCATCTAATAACCAAGACCCAACAAACTGTCGTATAATTAAATCACCGACTAATCCTAACTCTAGAATAACCATCACCAGTCATGACATTCGGATATACCCTCCACATAAAATCTATCAGACCTTTACAGAATGCAGATTTCTCATACAAATACAGAAAAATGAATGTACAGACGCTTACTGGAATTCTTTTTTATGGAAGGAGAAGCCAATCAGGGCTTTGTTTGTGGACCCAATCGGAAACGTACATAAAGCTATGATTAAAAACTGCCATAGGATTCGAAACTACTATTATGGATTTTTTTATCCAATTATGGCTGGAGTTTATAAAATCTCGGTTTTTGTTCCCCATGACACACCTCATATTCTATTTGCCACTAATAATGTTTCATCATCTTCATCTCTCGATCATGTTAAAGGCAGCCCTTTTACTGTAATGATTTCAAAAAATTATCAAATGGAGACAAAAGCGTAAGTTATATTTCATTAATCAATGTCAATGATGTTTTAATTAATCTTTGACATCGGAGGCAATACGCAAATTTTAGGTGCATCGCAACTAAATTTTTTAAAATTTTAATCGTAGAGTTTCTATTTGTATGGGTGAGGATGGCATAGCTGAAGATCAATCGCGAAATAACCCAGGACAATGTTGGGGACTGGCAACGGATAATAAATCTGGGAGAGTAAGTTTATAAGCCTTTCGAATTTAGACTTATATTTATCGATCGTAATATCGTAAAGCACTACTACTTATATACTTATGCAATGGTACTTTTTCTTTACTATCTTCACATCGGAAAACGTCTAGTTTGACCTGCGATCTCACTAATTTTTTGTTTCAGATTTTCCTAACAAACCGTGAGCAACATGATATTTCCATATTTAATGCATCTGGAACTTTGATTTTGAAGTTCGGTCGAGAGCAGGGAGCTCAGAGCGGTGACTGTACAAATCTCTGCGGGCCAACTGGAATTATCTGCGATTCCTTCAATCATCGGCTGCTTGTTGCAGATAAGGATAACCATCGAATTGCTATTTATTCATTGGATGGCGAATTCATCACATCATTTGGAACTTACGGAAAAGAGGACGGGCAATTCGCTTATCCTTGGGATGTTGATTGTACTTCGAATGGGGATCGTATTATCGTTTCTGATTCTAAAAATTGTCGCATCCAACTTTTTGATAAGTAAGTTTGTAAATTAAATGATTTTTGTAACTAAACAAAATTTCAAAGACTTATTTTAAAGTCATAATTCCTATTGATATTATTCTAGGTTTGGAAATTTTTTAAAAAAGTACAATTTAATTGAGACCTGTCGTAGTGCTTTTCGGTGCACAGATTCTTTGGACCCCATCCGAGGAGTATCTTTCGATCGTGAAGGTATGCAATTTAGCTTGCATTCCAGCTTATTATTGCAGGTTTAAGTTCATTCTAATTCTAACAAGTTTATTTTTTATAAAATAGCTAAGAACATCTACGTAACAGACTTCGTACAAGAATCAGTTATCCGAATCAATGCCGATTTTACTGAAGCTGAGAAACTTCCAGTTCCAAGTAGAACAATTCGAAATCTTCAAGGGCTGACGGTGGATCAAGTTGGAAACATTTTGGTGTGTGATAGCAAGAAAAATGAGGTTTGTGTTTTGAAACCCGATGGAACCCATGTAAAAACAATTAGCAAATTGGAAAATATTCCTTTGATTATGCCCCTTAATGTTGCTGTAATGAATGGAGGAAATATTGCGATTCTTGACTATAATGGCAGAGTTCGGGTGTTTTAATTCATTGTGTAGTTACTAAACTATTTAATTATATATAAAATCAGTACAGACTGATCGTAAAGATTAATTTTACGTATTATCCCTACGCAAATATTAAGAAATTAACTGATACATTGCAAATATTTGCTCTTAAATTAAAGTATGTACAAATTATAATACCTACTAATAATAGAACTAGTCTAAAATTGACATATATTTTGTTACAATGTAAGGGCACATGAATTGTATTAGGCCTTTTGAGGTATTTAGATAGATTTGACAAGATTTGTTATATTGCTGTCTCTTACAATTATGAAATTTTAATTAATGACACTAGGACATGATTCTTATGAAATATTATGAACTTCATGACTTTCATTAAATATAGTATTAATAAAACGGAGTTCAAAGCAAAGTATGTGTGTGTTCATCATTCATTATAAAAAAGCCTGTCCCGAAGAATTCCTCTATATTAGTAATGATTCGTGTTTATCACAGGAACTAAAATTACAATTACTACTTCTGTAATGGATAAGATTATGGATTGGTGTAGGAACTCGTAAAAGTTCATTAAACTAATTTTTCAAAAAGACAAATAATATTATGCTGTGTCAATAGTGTAGAATACATTTCATAAGCATTCGTGCTAATGGTAGCTAACAAAATTCATTCTAATTATATTATTAACTTGCCATGCACTTTTATCTGCTGACAATTCTTGTAAAAGGATATCTCTTATGACTAATTAATTAATAAATTGCAATAATTGCCAGAGTGCAAAAAATGCAAGTACAAATTTGTAGCGGACTAATATGTTGACGGCAGAGTATTGTATTCTAAATTATAATTATGTTTACTAATTAATTGTCATGTTACAAAATGATGATTAATTTTAATTTCATCAATTTGTAAGGAACTTCCTTTCATAACAAGCTTTGTAATGTAGAATCGGTTTAGATGAAAAAGCCCTGGATCTAATGATATCATTCGATTTTTTTGACTGGACCAAGTCAGACAGATTTTTTAAAACAATATTCTTTTTACATTTTATAAGATTTATGGTAAAGAAAAGCTGCTTCAAAATTAATATTATATTAAGTTTTTAATTTTATTTAAATTCCCAAAATGGACAGTCAATTTCTCACGGATCTTCAATCAAATAAAAAAGGCAGATCATTCTCCTTATCAGCATTAACTAGCCAAATAAAAAATGTAAAAGTAAATCTGGAACTGAATGCATTTTATTTCTTGGAATATTTTCTTGGACTGGCTTTTCACCTTCAATTGATTCCCTTTCGATTTGGAAGGAATTCTGATGGCATTTGTTACATCCATACAAATATTGTCCAGAAGGTGATTTGAATTTGAATTGGAAAAGAAAATTATAACTTATAAATCGTCCGTTTAATGAACTTGTAACGTAGATTGTGAGTACATTGACTGTGACCTTGATTGCATTGACTGGGATCTTCAATTTAAGATTTTATTTCTCAAAAAACCTTATGGAAACTCCTGAAAATGCATTTACTGACTCGCATACTGTCTTATTAGCATTTTATCCTTTTGTCTGGTTTCATACATTTTGGATGAGACGAGATCATTTTGAAGGAGTTTTGGAACTAACTCAAAAGGACGGGTATAGAAAAAAGGCCCTTTCGAAACCGAAATTATTGGTATGCATTATGTTATTTAAAGGATTTGATTAATTCGGGAAATTATGCTTTGTTTGATTAAAAATGATTATTAATTAAGATTAATTGTCTCCCTAATACTTTCTAGTGGCTGATCGGCTTGTACGGAGTTATTATCCTAACTGAAGGAAAATCCTTATGGGAATATGCTAGTGGTTTCTACCAACATGGATATTCTCAATTTTTGAGATTTTACGGCGGATTTGGCTTATACAGCCTTCGCATTAGAAATACTTACGAGCCTATAACAAATGAAGAAATTATGAACCCTTTCATGGCTATTTTTAGTGGGATTTACCTACTCATTGCTTTTTTAAGTCATCATTTAGAAAGTTTTTTGGAATTGTTTACACTAACTGCAGCAGTTATGGTTTACTGGACATCTGTGCAGTTTATTGAATCCATGAAAGCGTTGGAGAAATCGGAGTTTAAAAAAGTTTGTATTTTAAATAATTATTTCCATAAAACGAAAACTGAATTATTTCAATTTATGTTATAATCTGTTCTTGACATGTATTTTCATAGGTAGCTGATTTATACACACATTTTGAGAGGGTTATCGATGGCATTAACACGATTACAGAACACACAATTCTCATTTACATTATCAGCATGATACCAGCGTTTGTCTGGTGCATTTTTGGTATATTTGAGCCAAATTCACCGATTGATGACACACGTACCAGTGTATACACCGCAATGATATTTTATGTGTTTTACATTCACAAGATATCCATAGCGTCAATTGTTCTGATAATTGCTGCTAAAGGAAATGCAAAGGTAGGTTATATAGAATAGGAATTTTGGTTTTCAACCGGGAAATCAATCAAGCTCTGGCAATGAATCTGATTTTGTATCAATTGAAAATGACAGGCTCAGCAGTTAAACGCATGGATTATGAAAGCAAAGAAAGGGCTTTTGCAAGAATCATCTACTTGTGACTCAGAATTTTATGATAATTCTATAATAGGAAGAGAAGAAAGAAACTTTAATAGTTTCCTTGATTATATGCACAGGCAGATGTGTAATAATCCTATTGGACTTCGAGGAGGAAGTTTCTTTACAATTTCTTACGGCTTCATTGGCACGGTATGATTTTGATAATAAATCAATTTTAAAGCTGTCTTTTAGTTATATTTTGGAGTAGCAGTAAGGAAACTCTGAACTTCAGAAAATCATTACCCTTGTGTACTCTTACTTTTTTAGACAATGAGTGTTGTAGTTACATATGCAGTAGTGATGCTACAATTTCAAGTTGAAAGATACAAACGCCTTAAAGCCTTGGCCCTTAGTGGTGGGGATCTCTCCAATGGTACGGTTGTCCAACTGCAAGAAGGCATTCCCAAGCTAAAATTTCTCGAAACTCTTCTCAATGTCACGGGTGATGGTTCGAATCATGACATGGATACGTTTTGAACTCTTGACTAAGATTTGAACATTTTGAATCTATGATTTCATACATATATCCTTCTTGTCTTATGCTTTCGTACTGGTATGCAATAGCAAAAATGAGATAAAAAAAAGCTGCATATAGCCAGCAATCACCGATCTCTCCTAAGATTAATTATCAGCTTTTGACGTTGTTTGAAATACTACAAACCTACTCTCGAGTGCATGGTACGGTGTTCATAGTTTCATAGCTCATGCTTTTCAGTTCATATTTTGCTAGATTTTGTGTAAAGCATTTACTCCGGAATCATCTAGCTGCTGCTGGCGTGCTGGCAAGAACTGTACTTAACTTACTGAAAAAATGTGTATTAAAAAAATGTTAGTCAAATTTCTTTAAGACCGTATCGTAGTTGAATCTGACGTGTACATCGTCAGAGCCAGGACCCCCATTTTGGTTAATTAAATAATAATTTTTAAACACAATTTGTAAGCTAGACAATCTTAATAACTCAACAAAATCTTAACTAACAAAATCCACTATATTATTGCATTTTGCTTAATGGAGCATTTATTTTAATTTTCAACATTAAAACGTAAAAAATTAGTTCTTTAAATTGTCATTTCACCTTTAAAACCACAAAGAAAAAACAATCTAGGTCTATGGTTTTGATGTAGCCTTTTTCTTTTTAGGACCTGAATTCCTCGTTTTAGCAATTGGCTTTGTCTTTGTTGTTGTCAAAGTTGACGTTCCTGTTTCTTCATCCCTATCGAGAGTCATACCACTGGGAAGTTCTGTTGTTACATTTGCATCAGTAGAGGTTCGAGAGTCTAGATGAGTTGGCTCTTGAGCCTCAGGCTCATCGAAAAGTCTAGCTACTGTATTCTTTTCTGTGAGATTGTTTAACTCATGTCGAAATTCTGAAGGGGATTGTCGTGGTTTCGCCAAAAGTTCCGGTGTTTTTCTAGGTGACTTTCCAGGCTTATCCAAAAATTCCGGGGTTTTTCTAAGGGACTTTTTAGGCTTACCCAAAAATTCCGGGGCTTTTCTAAGGGACTTTCTAGGCTTATCTAAAAGTTCCGGTGTTTTTCTAGATGACTTTTCAGGCTTATCCAAAAGTTCCAGTGTTTTTCTAGATGACTTTTCAGGCTTATCCGAAAATTCCGGGGTTTTTCTATGTGACTTTCTAGGTTTAGCCGAACCTTCCGGTGTTTTTTTATTTGAAATTTCAGGTTTTGTATGCAAATGTTCCGAATTCATAGATATATGTTCAGGTTTCCCTGAAGTCACCGGTTCTGTTGATTCAGACATTGATCCAATACTGGAACCCGATATTCTAGTATTTCTAGTAGGCGGCTCCGTCTCCAATGGCACGAATTTACTGAGTGATTTTCTAATTGTATTGTATTTACTTATAATTTCTTTCTTCGACTTCTTAGATAAAAAATCCAACATTGTGTGACCTCTTTCTTGCTTCGATTTCCTAAGAGCTAAAAAATCTGCTATATTAATAGAAACATCAGGTCTTGTCTTCCTAGCTTCTATTATTTGCAATGCTACAGTCTCAATATCTTCAATTGATCGAGCTTCCCGAAGTAAGGTTACTTCTGAGGGTGAAAGAACAGATGTCATTTGACTTTCCATCGAATGTGCCACTGAATTTACACTAGAACCAGAGACCATGCTAATACTATTAATACGAACTGATTGACGCTTTTCTTTTTCTCTATCATCCCACAAAAAGCTTGTATACCGATGAATTGACATTATTTCGAAAAACTTATAAATGAATAGAAAAATGCCAAAGATAAAAATCAGTCCTTGTCTTGGAAAATGTTTGAAGTAAGTTATGTTATAATTCAAAGGACAGACAGTGATATCTTGAAAAACGATCACTCCACTTAGAGCCACTAGCAGAAAAAGTAGTTCCAAGCAATAGATTATTGTATAGCAGTAAAAACTGTGCTAAATAAAAGTTAAAATTTAATAGATCAGAAAAATCCACGCCTACTTTTTAAAAGAGCTTTAATGGTCAAGTTATATTTTAATTACGATTGTTAGTTTACCTTCCACAGATATGAAGCAATTGCGAGTACTATTGCTAATAAAATAAACCCAGCGTATCCAGTTACAATGCAAATTGTAGATTGAACAGCTATAAAAAATTTTGTGTATGCGATCAAATAGAATTTTAGTTATTCCGAAGTATCAACAATTAAGAGAATACCAAAATTAAACTAAGGAATTGAATGTTATACCAGTTTTAAAAGATGCAATTATGATGTCTGGAGTTTTGCCTGTGAAACCGCATTCTTCCTTGATTCTGGTTTTGATTAATTTTTTAACAGCAGTTTGTTCGTCTGATTTAGAATAGATCAATAAATGTTGTAGAACTCCTTTTTCTCCGCTCTTCATGTAAAGAAGTAGATACTCGTTGAGATTTAAAGATTTTACAGAAACCCATATAAATAATATACCAAGAACCTATGACAGATAGTGTATTTAATACTTTAATATTTTAATATTTTACTTATTGATTGTATTTAAATATCATCAATAGTTAAATGCAGGCTTACGATATCAAAAAAAGCGTACAATCTGAACGCAGTTAATGCAGGATTGACATATGGCCTTTCAGCCATGATATTCACTTTATTATTTGAAATAAAACGGTAGTTTTTTCAGGTATCATTTATGTATGAACAAAAGTCGCCTTTATATAGTTAGCTAAAATACAAAAGCCATAACCGTGGAAACTTTCTTAAGAGTTGCGATTTAAGTACCCTAAAACTAGAATTGGCAACTTATACACTGAGCACTTTCCCAGAACTTTTCAGACCAATTCCCCGAGGACCCGGATGGTATACAATATGACCATTTTTAAGATCACAACTTTATTAGATCTACAACAAATGTTGACACACAGACTTTCTTCACCTGTGGAGCATTGTTGAAATGAAATTTCATTTGCAATTAAATCTTGACGCGGATCTGGGTATTTTATACAAAAATAATTGTAAAATAATTGTAATATAATATCAAAATCAAAATTTGTAAGTGCATTACAAACCCTTGAGTTGCATTTGCATACATCATTTTGCAGTAAATAATATATTACTACTATAATTGACTTGTTTAAGCTATTTTACAATTTTTTGAAGTCAACAATTTTAATATTTTTTAATTTTAATCTTTTTATTTTTTCGTGTTTTTTTGTTTTTTTTTTTAATTCTTTAATTTTTTATTTTTTTACTTTCTTTTTACTTTTTACATTTCACAAATAATATATTTTATTTTATGTAAAAAAAACGCTAAATTATTAATTTATGAGTACCTAATGGATTTTCAAAGTCTGAATTCCATTAAATGATTAAAATTTTCAACTCATCCTAATCCGGATTATTATTATTTTTACAAATACAGTACATTTTGGTAGCTTTACTATTTAAACACCTACTTGAATACTCATATGTATTTGTTCTTGTCAACCCATCAACCACTTTCCAATCTGAAACACCATTCTCATCTAGAGTTTCATTATAAGGATCAATTATTCCAGCCATAGTTGCTTCATACACAGCCTTCCCAGGTTGAGTAACAATTTTAAGGTCAACCGTTTGCAAATTCTGTTCATCCACTTCACTATCTTTCCTCAACCTTGCGGACTTAACTTGATGCAATTTTGCTTCAGCACAAAGATCCATCACACTCGACAGTTTCCTATTGATAAACCTCACAGCTTCTTTTGCAGCAGAAACTACAATTTTTGAATCTACATCTAACTCAATACTTTCATCTAAATTGCATACACAATAAAGCCCTGAAATCCCAGCCATAGAACAAGTCCTTTTTAAAGGGATAGGCAAAAACAAGCTTATTCCTCGAGGCATGCTAATTAATGGCAAATGATGTAATTTTTCTGTCCTCTCGATGACCTTTGTATCTTCAAGGTTATCATCAAGTCTTAAAATATCATTTAATGTTTCATGCAAATCAAACGGTGTAGTGAGTCGATTTTGATTTTTCATTAAGTTTTTCATGGCCAGTGGGTAACTTTCCTTGAACCATGGAGGACACAAAAGGAAAGCAAAAGGCATTCTGGATTCAATATACCCTTGAGGAGTTTTTTGTACTCTGCCCCATCTTGCTCCGTGGTCACTCATAAGTATAAAAACAGAGTTTTCTAAGAAACCATTTTGTTTATACCAATTAAGAAATGATTTTATGTATTTGTCTTGACTTGCTGCATGACCATTGCTAGAATGGGTACTTGCTGATAGAACAAATTGGAAGTAAGGTAGATTTTTTCGAAGAAAAGAGGCTACAGCTACTTTTTGCATGTACTCTAGAAGTAAAGAGATGCGATGTTTAGAGCCAGCACATTGGCTGCCATCTGAGGTAAGACTTGCTACGATCATTGCGTAGAAGAGTGGCCGGAAGTAAGTGTCTGTTGGTTGGTGGGCGAAGCCTCGACGTCGGTAGTAACTGAATGTACTTATGATCTCTGCGTCTTCAGCTAAGGATGTTATGTAACCTTGCTTTTTAAAATCTTTCCAGATGAAAGGGCAATCGTCAAAGGGGGTTGAGTTTGTTGGGACGCATCCTGTAACTGATTCCGTTTCTGCCCAAGATTTACCCGTGAGCATTGCAAGGACGTTTGGAAGTGTGTTATCTGTGAAATAGGAGAGAATTTTTATGGAAATTGATTTAAGACGATTACTTGAAGAATGAGGTTTGCAAGAGAACTGAAATTTGTAAATGCTCCTTAATTAATTGTTTTTAAATAGTTTCAACTTTAATTTTAATTTCGTTTAAATTGATTACTGAAATAATAATTGATATCTGATCCAACGAAATTTTAACCAAGATTCCTTTTATATAAAGGCATTCTCATTACTTAAGTGCAATATTTATTACCTCCAACTTTCATAAATCCAGAAAGATCAATAGCATCAAGGTCCGTCTTGAGAAGAGCATAACTCTTAGGCATTGCCCGGATAAAGCTCATTCGTGAAACTGAATCAACAAGTAGGATGACAACATTTGGACGTTTGTGTCCCTGATACTGAAGTAGTGGGACATTATTAAATGGGACATTTTTCAGACGGACAAATACATGCATATCTCTATAACGTGGTCTATATGGGTTATGATTGTATGTGCATTCAATTGCAATGAACTCATGACTCGGAGGAATTCGTGTAATAGGCTTGACAATTTTGAATGTTTTTTGGGATACTCTGGAAAACGGATAACAATTCCATTAAAAAAAAGCTTAGTTATAAAATTAAGAATAATATTTCCTTACAAAACTTTATGCTCAGTTTTATCACTTCGAACAAAGTGTCGATAGAAGCAGTCAGTCAAGTTTAGTTCTTGAAATGCAACTTCGTCGACATAAATTTCGTTTGAATAAATGCTCGAACGAAAAACTGGTTTGTGTTTTGAACTACAGTTAGCCCTCTTGATACTCCAGACACTCCTAAGGAAAGCTTTGTACACTCTTCTTTCGAAGGGATCCACTTTAGGCAATTTGCATACTTGGACTTGATCATCTAGAATTTCACTCGAGTTCGTGGGTGAACCATCCTGTAAAGCTTTTTTAGAGCTAGGATCAATTTTCTTTTATTTGAAGTAATAAACTTTTATTTATAATGAACTTACTACTAAGTGAGTCTATAAATTCCTCTTCTGGATATTTTATTTCAGATAGAATAGCATTATTCGAATTTTGAATGTTTACAAGGCTGATGTCATTATGGAAGTAAATAAGTTTCCAGATAATAAGAAAACTACACCCTACTAAAATATAAATTGATAACTTATTTGGAGCTGATCCTCTCTTACGCATTATTTCACATCACTTTCTGAAGCCTCACTGAAGATTGAAGTTCGAAGATGCCCATATAAATGAGGGCTATGCGTGAATCGAACACAAAATTTCTTAATTGCTTATGAAACTAAAGTTCACACAAACTTTTTGAATGAATTTATTT
>JAQGAA010001095.1:0-17372 GCA_034696425.1 Isotoma viridis | reverse complement strand
TGGAGTCAGGCGTCAGGTATTCAATCTTATTTTTTTCACTCAAGGAACATTTTTGTGTTTTGTTGTTTGTTGTTTGTATTTTGTGTTTTAAGTTTTAAGTTTTGTGTTTTGTTTGTAGTATGTATGTCATAATGTCATATATTATGTATTTCATATTTTGAATTTATTTGCGATTTGTGATTTGTAATTTGATTCTGTTTTTAATTCACAAATGATGAATTATTTAATGTAAATACAAAATATGAAATAGAAAGTATTTTGTATTTGCAATTCACAATTTCAACTTCAAATAAATTCAAAATTGAAATTCATAATTAATTTTTAATTCGGTCAACGTTCAACGTTGAACGTGAAGTGAATAAATACCCCCCCAAATTCTAACGGTTTTTTGTTAATAACATTATACATTACACATTCAACATAAGATTTATTTCTTTTTCACTTTTGTACAATTGATTGATGATGATTGACACATTTTCTTCCAGTGTTGCCAGTCGAAGTTTAAAGTTGATGCCGCGACATTGCAATTGATTGCTTATCTTCTACAGCGCTGAAACGCTCTGAAAAGTTTTTGCTACGACAGCGTGCTTAACTACTGGACAGAAGCTGGTAAAATTGAAGTTCCAAGATGGAAGCGAGTGATATTGATTTTAATGACATTCTCCAGCAAGCTGAACAACTTACAGCAGAGATCGAAGCGTCCAATGAATTGCCAAGGGTTCAGAGAAATCTTCGACAAGTTCTTGAGGCTGGACAACAACTTCTCGAAAGAACCACAAGGGAAGGTCCTCGACTTGATGCCGAAACTAAAGCGTAAATTAAATAATTGACAAATTTATTTTTCGAATCAGTGAAATTGCATTTGGTGTAGTTTAATAGACAATGCACGTAAGTGTAGATAACTTTGTTTTAATTTTTAATGTTGTTTGCTTAATTGTTTAATTATTGAATTTAGGGCTGTATTTCTTGGAACTAAAGGAGTAGATGTAACGAAACTTTCTGAAAAGTTGGATCCACTGTACATTGCCCCAGCAAGTGTTGAACATCACGAACCAGTCTCCGAAGTAGATTTGGAAGCCTTTTTAAAAAATGAACGGATGAATGCGATGTGTGCGATTGTTGAGTCCACTTCAGCTACGGTAAAACTAATCCTGAAATTTTCATTTAAAAGTATTTTCTGTTGACAAGAAAAACAATTTACTCCAGCGTGTTTTTTTACTTTAGATTTTGCAGGAAATACAAGACAAAATATGGATGACATTGGAGGACGACTGGAAGCGAGAAAAGGAAGAAATTGTTACAGCTTTAAGTGGATCATTAAAATCTTTACAGTTTGAAGTAAGGTGTTTATATTTTTAAGAGCACTCTTTATTTTGTTAGTATATCACATCACAATTCAAGAATTCAAGTTCATAATAATTTATTTGTTTTTTTTTAAAATCACATCAGAGAATCATGTTTGACTACAAGCAAGAACCACAGTCGATTCTTAATCAGACAGAGCTAACATACGCTTTCGAAATTGGCCAATACAACAACGCAAGTTTAAATAACCTTCCGAAACCAAATATCATTGAACGACTCGAACTGGCTTCTAAAAACTCCAGTGACAGAGTAGGAAAACTCTAACTTACGTATCTGTTTTAATTTTTAATAACCTTGAGCAATTATAATTTTACAACTTTTTTATTTTAAAATCAGAATCTTCATGAACTGTGGTCCAGTATCGTTTCAATGGCCTCGGCGTTGCCTCATGAGTCTTCAGAAAAGCTAGTGCATAGAAGGGCTAGTGAGCAGTTCATTGACATGATGGTATCAAGAGCCAAAAGTTATTTGGAACAGACTTATTTTACAAGACTCCAAACTGAAGTTTGGTCTCATTTAGCAGATAGTCGTTTAGGTATTTAATTAAACTTTTGAAGTTGTTTCTAGCATTTATAAATGCCAAAACATCTGCGGAAATGAAATGCTCAAATATTAATATTTTATTATTTATTTAATCGAATTTAGGAGGTGTCCCAGGAGCAATTAACCTAGTGAAAAGTTACATCAATTTAAAAGGATTGAGTGGAATGATTGGGTTAGATATTGGAGCTGGGGATGTTGGGCCAGTGTGGTTAGTTGTTTACCTCTTGCTCCGCTGTGGGAAATGTGCTGAAGCTGTCAAATACATAAGAGACTCAGTATGCAACATTGAGTTTTCAAAGTTTCTTGAAGAATATGAAAGGTCTGGATCGTCCCGTTTATCCACTGATTCCGAAACCAAGTTACGTCTAGAATATCGAAGGACTTTGAAAAACAGCACACGAGACCCTTACAAAAAGTATACATTATTTTTTATGCAAAACGTTTTGCAATATAATTTGACTGCAATTTCTATAATTTATTTTCGCTTGACTTCAGAGCTGTTTACTGCATCCTCGGAGGATGTGATGTGGAAGAGGATCATAATGAAGTGGCCCACCGTCTGGATGATTACCTTTGGTTAAAGCTATCAGTAGTTAGGCATAATTCAGACCAGCGTTACTCAAATGATGTCCTAACCTATCCTGATATTCAGAAATTGATTTTCGAAACGTATGGTGAGTGGTTTGGAAGTCAAATTGCTTTTAAAAAGTAGAGGGTAAAGTATATGAGTATATTTTTTTATTATTCACAGGGGAAGCATATTTCGATGCTTTTAAACAGCCTTATCTCTACACACAAGCCCTGATATTGACTGGTCAATTTGAAGCAGCAATCGAATTCATGTCACGAGTCAGTGGAATGCTACCCCATGCAATACATGTTGCTATTGCTTTAAATGAAAACTCATTACTTCTTATATCAGACCCGAAAGCTTCCATGTGTGAGTCTATTCTACAAAAGTTACGTAAAAAGTTGAAATGAGCAGCCATACTCATAACAGTTTATTTGATTCCAATCCCTAATAGTGTCTCGTAAAGAAAGTGACCCCCCTGGGATTCGTACTCTTAATTACTGCCGCTTAATGGTGAGCTTCGCAAGATCTCTTCAGGGTTCAAATGCTCGGGATGCCCTTAATTATTTGTATCTTCTGAGGTAATGTTATTTTCTGCTTAAAATGTCACGCAGTGTACTTACCGTAAGGAAATCTTACATTGTGAAAATTGTCATTGGAATTCTTTAGAAATATTAAAGACAAAGAAGGAAACGACCTATTTTCAATCTGTGTGAGTGACTTAGTTTTGGAATCACGAGATTTTGACCTCTTTGGAGTCATGAACACTGATGGCTGCAAATCCCCCGGATTGTTAGAGCAAATGGGAATCGATACTCAGCCTATTGTAAGCTTACCTAATAGCTGCAAACATTCGATTACGAAATACAATTTTTTTTAAAGTTCTTTCCTTCTTTCAATGATTATGATTATAATTTATAATGTATCAAAATAGATTATCCGGTGTGCTTCAGAGTCTGAGATCAGTGGGTTGCTGGAAGATGCAATAATTCTTTACGATCTTGGTGGAAATCATGAACAGACTCTTCGTATTTTGTGTAGAGTTCTTGCACAGGTATGTAGGATATTGTGTCATTACCATACTTCACTCTCCCAAACAGGAGAAACCGAGTATTAGCTAAGTTGTCCCAGTGTTTTCAATAATTCTCATTACTTTACCTTAATTCAATATGTTTAATAGAACCTTAGCAAGCACCCACTTCCTGACTCTCCTCGCCAAAGAGTCCAACGGTTAGCAGTTGCCTATGCAGAAAGATTCCAGAATAATCCTCCAAAAGTTAGGGATCCAGCATTGGTCACAACTTTCTATATGCTGGTAGACTTCATGACTTTCTTTGATACTGTGTATTCCAGGAAAGTGGATTCTGCACTAACGGTAAGAATAAGAAAGTACTTCATAAATGAAGCACAGCAAACAGAAACAAAAAAAACTGTACTATAATTTTATTAAACATTAAACTTATAGATCATCCAAAGACTAAAAGTCATCCCATTGGACAAGGGAGATGTTGATAAGTGTAAAGCAGATTTTCACACTTTTGCAGATGAAATTCGTGTGAATATTCCAAGCTTAATAGTTGCTGCAATGGAAATCATCCATTTAAAATATCAGTCGATTAAAGCTGGAAGAAAGAGTACTTTCGCCACGAACGAAATATCTAAAACAGAAGCGGTAAGAGAAAATAAAGAAATCGAAATCACTATAAAAAATTACTATATTCACTATTTGATAATAATATTTTGAAACGCAACATTGATTATGAATTTCATCTTTATGAGGTTATTATTATTATTTTTCAGTTCCTTAATGACCTGAAAAGCAAAGCCCAAGCATTGGTAACGTATTGTGGAATGATCCCCTACTTCATGACAGGTGATGTGTATACAAAAGTAATGCAGATAGAAGTTCAAATGAATTAGTTAGTCAACCGCCGCCCTGCTTCCGTTAACTTTAATTGTGTTCATCGGCTATAAAAGTTAATTACCTAGCCTATTCCTGGCAAAGCTGACTCTGAAGTGACCACAGAGAACCATTTGTATTGTTATATGAAGTCAAATGATAGTGATTAAGTAGACTGTCTGTTCAGCAGACTTGTCAAGATAAAATAAAATACCTAATTGCTTCTAACTTAATAATTATCCGAAGATTGAATACGGTCGTTATTTTAGAATTCATTATAATGAATGAATGTCTTTTATAGCTCTTTACCAGGCAAACATTTTGTAAATGTGCGTGTTTTGTAATTATTGGCTATTATTATTGTATTTTGTACCGGAAAATGTAAATTTTGATTTGGTTGAATAAAATTGATAACAAGGAGAAAAGTAAATTGAGGTTATTTGTCTGCATTTATACTACCCCGTATTATTAGTAAGTTAGTTGGCATCAGTTAGCTTAGCGTGTCTTTCAACCATTACCGTTTGCTTTACTGCATGTAATTCTCAACTATATCAACCTACGCTGTAAGTAAATTGTCTCTTCTATCAGATCTTTATCCATTTCCATAAATCTCTTTTATTCGTGGGTTACTCGCTCAGACAGAAGTAAAGCTTTTGCAAATATGCAAAAAAAGTTTTTCTTTGTGAATTTGACTTTCTGATCTGTCACAAATAAATATATTATAAAATATTATGAGTACTTACAACTAGAAGTTGGGCAAGTTGAAACTATTAACGAGTGATATTATTGTTGAAAGGATCCATATGAACAAAGAGATGAAAAGTTGGTTGGTTACTTTTTTCTGGGCATAGTAAAGTAAGTAAAGATCAAACTTTGAAACATTTCCCCATGAGGTTCAGCATAAGTAGCATCTCAGATTTCATGAATGTCCAGAGAGTCATTCCTGACTTTTCGACTTGGACAATTTCTGTAACCCTTCTTACTTAACGCTGTACTTATTTCATTTCGTACCCTTCGTATTTTCCTCGATAGCAAAACTGAAAGCCAATTTAGCATTTCCTGCTCGCTGGTCTTACAACAGTCACTTTCAAATAACTGAGATCATGTTTCGCGTTGACTTGACTTTTTAGCTGCCGTTAGCAGTTGGTAAAAGTTTATATAATCATAATCGCCGTATAGTGCTTTCACCATCATCATCGCCTTGATCATTCTGAAAAAAAAACTTTTCTTCTCAAAGTTTTGACAATATTGATTTTTATTTTATTACTTGTGCGATGATGATTTGGCGTAGGGGTAATATAATCCAATGTGATGAAATCTAATGTCCATGGGGTTTTTACTCTCTAGTCAGCAAGTTCGCAAATAGCGTCTACCTACGTAATCTATACTAAAAACTATGACTATGACTAAAGAAAAGTAAGATAAACGTAAATGTATATGAATTAGGAATTACTACTTAAGACTATAGTATTTCTATCATCCACAAGCAGAAGAATGAATGAATGCAATTTAGCAATTTTGCCCGTATCTGTATTACTTAGGTTGGGAATAGAAAGAGCAAAGTATCCCAGTAGTACCTCGCTGGCTACTTATCGTTCTTGATAATATTATTCTCATGTTGGTCGTTCGCGTTCTCGTAGTGAGTGAGGGTGGGTGGGTAATGTAATAATAGGATGAGAATACAGAGATATCATATCGGAATTAAGGATCTAATGATGATAGACACCGCACTACCACCACTGCCAGATTGTCGGCTTTTCGGAGATATCGGAGAAAACATCTCTACTGCACTGACACATTTCGTCCTTTATGGATGATAATGTTTTGACTTTTTAGGACGTCGTAATAACACCTTTACTGTATTGGTGATCTTGAACACTGACTTACTTACGCAGACTTACTTTTCGAGGCTAAGACACAATAGTCAAGAAATAAATAGTCTTTTAACTGCTTCTTTTGGCCTGGAAGTAGAAAGTTTTTCAATTGGTAAAAGTTAAGTGATCCTGTGTCGGGAAATCCGTTGAATTTGGGTAAATTACTATGCTTAGAAATAAAAGTTAAAGTATGAATTTGTTTAAATCATAAATCATATGCCTAGTTCCATTTTATAAATCATGAAATATGGAATGAAAAGCGTTTAACTATTAGCAATCGTATCGCACGGTACATCCGCTGGTTTGTAGAATGGAAGAAATGACTAGAAATTGACACTAAAACTATTCGCAACCCTAACTAATTACATATACCTCGATCATGATCAATCATTCGTAGGATCAACTTTCCCCAATATCTGCATCACGGTCGAACGACAAGTAAGTCAAGTTCTCATGCCTCTAAATAGACATGGTTTGCGTTGAACTTGTAGTTCCTATTGAAGTTATACTTCTAAGACAGCTATGGTCCTCCTTTATAAATACCGATGCCATTTAACAATCCTTGGAATCCTGACATCTGCCAATCCTCTTAAGGCCTGGTCTCCAAGGCACATCTTTGATTGCTTTGTGTTTGCGAACAAACGAAGATATTTCTATTATCATGGACATTTAGAGAAGAATTGAATTAGCAATGTTGTGTTTTATGGATTTATTGCAAAAGCTACTCTTCTGGATGAGGTTGAGTGAGACGCCTCTAGCAAATTCAAAGGTATGCTTCTTTCCTATCTAGGTAAATAATCTTAAATGTAGACTAGATCGCATATTTTGGCTATACCCTTTTTGGAATTCCAGACATTCCAGAGAAAATGTAGATCGCAGTATTTTATTCCTATTACGATTGTCTCATTTCATTATGAGGGTTATTGCAAACAAAAGCACATGTAGGATTAATTCTGTTGAGTTATGATATATAAACTCTTAGACTATTTTATCCGACTACCTCAACATGAAAAATCTCTTTGTCTGCATAATTTTTGCTGTACTTGCAATTTACAAGAAGTAAAATTGCAAAATAAATTATGTTGTGGTTATATTCACATATGCAGTATCAGCATCAAACGTAGAATAATTTTGTGTTAGCCAAAACCAAGACCATTTTTAGAAATTTTTCAACCCTGAAAGTTGAAAAGCTACCATTACTGTCAGAAATTCTTTACGTTGCAGTGTTTTCGTGACATGCAACAAAAATACCTTTTTACAGAGAAAAATAACCCAAAGCTACTGTGCATAAATTTATTAAAATTCCTCCGTAGAAGGATGCTATACCAAAAACCAACAGACAAAATATCAAATGAATAATATAATACACAAGCAAATACTACCTACACTACCTGCCACTGAGAAAAACCACAAGATTATGTAAATATGTTGGCAAAATGTGGAGAAAGATGTTTCAATGTAAGAAGATGACAATAGAATCGATGGATCAGTTTCAGACTGGAGAAAAGAAAATTGAATAAATTTCAACTTCTAAGGTATACACTGGTGGTAACTTCATTATCACGTTATCCTATGTAAATCCGATCATCCGAGTAATATAGTAATAGCCAAACAGTAGATAATAAGTTTATTTTACCAAAAAAGTAAAATAAGGTCCGAAGGGAGTATAAAGTTTCCTCATTGCATCTGCCTCGAACTAAAGCACTCTTATATCGCAAGGGTTTTTATTTTGCATCTTCAAACATGAACAAAATATGCATGAAATGGCACCGTGATCACATTATGTAAAATCATTTCCCTTCCGCCTCAGCAATTCCCAAATGGACAGGTGTGTCGAATAGGTTATTTTGAAACCTATATCATATCCATATATTTGATAGAAATTGAGCATCTGGAACACTTCACATTGACTCATTCATTGCATACAAACTACAAAAGAAATCCATTTTTTATACCTTTGTTTGAAAAAACATTATAGCATGACACATAATATTATGACACAAAGTAACAAATAATGTCCTTAACTATTTATTGTTATTTGGAACCTATCCTTTTTTTATCCATACCAAATCGAATTATGCATGCAGTAAATTGAATATTATTTATTATTTGGTGAAATACCTTAATGCCTTTTAGAAGGTAAAACCAGGCCACCATGCATTCACAATAATAATGGAATGAAGAGTTTTTAGAATCATTAAACAAAATAAAGAATTCAGTTTTACTACTCGACGACTCCCACTATTAAAAAATTCTAAAGAATAATAGATAGAGATACATTAAAATACAAACAACCGACCGGATGACTAAAAATAATATAAAAAGTCGTTTTAATCTCCGATTCTTTTAAAATTGTTAGGGAATGGGAGTAATAATAATATGTTTTGCCTTCAGCCTCAGCCCTCATCCTTACAAATACAGAAAAGTGCATCCAAGCAAAAAATAACTCGAACCAGCATTCAGCATCCGCGTCCAGTCCATAAGTATTACATGATACCTTAAGTATCTTTTACTTTTACCCTTTCTAAAAAACATTCCATTAAAGGATATTATGAATCAACTGCAAAGGTTCAATGATATCCGAACTGCATGTATATTTCTTGGGCAATGTTTTATTCTTCTAAAGTTATGTTTTAACTCCATGTAAGAAACGATATGGATCTTTTTCTCATCCAGGTGAACATGAAACTTGGACTGGATTTAGAAGAGGATTTCTAGTGTCTACTTGCCTAGCATTATTTTTCTCAAACTTACTTTTAGATGGTTTTTGGTTTCGTTGGAGGAAGAAGGATACATGGATGGGATTTTTTTGTTAAAAGCCGAGTGCCTACCCACCTGTCCGTAACCCTTTTTGTTTCATTGGAAAAACTTTAAAGGGTTACCTATTAAGCATTTCTTTTTTAGCAAAATTTTGATATTCTTATTGCATTATTGTAGTCTGAAAAACAATTTTGCATAGGTAAGGGAAAACTTTGAGAAGCAAGTGTTTTAAAGCCACCGAGAGAAAACGCAGTGGGATAGAGAAATACAAGACAATTTATGGTAAAAGCTGTACAGTTTCAGTTTCCCTTTTTCAATTTACATAAAAGTGAATGTGTTTGTATGCGAATAATGTATAATACTACCTCAGTGTTTGTTACCATACTGGTTTGACTTTAGAGTTATTACACTGTGACTGTTGACCATGGGACTTATTATATTCGGCGAATAAAAAACTTCCAAGGTGCTAAAATAGCGTTATAGAGAATAAGGTCAGCTTACTTTCTAAGTAATAAAAATTTATCAACCCGGTTCACGTAACTTAGCGGTGTGGGACTATTGATCATACATAAAACATAATATAAAGCAGGTTTATAATAAGTGTCGGAGTGAAGTGAAAAACACTCCTTGTTCTAAGAAAAACTGAAACTACTTGGGAAGTCAAATAAGTCGGAAAGAGGAACTTTTCTGGTATATATGGAATAAGGAATATAATATTCGTATTTTTGTTTCCTTATTGTAAAATGCAGTTCAATTCAAGCCGAGGAAGAAGTTAGAGTCAGATTTCAGATTGGTACTAGATAGAAAATAACAACGCTTATTACACAGTCCAGTGCTATTCGGAACTAGACTAAAAGTCTAGAATCTGCTAGTGAATAGTTGAGTTTAATAGTAACTTGGATTTTGGTCGAGTAGTATGCACAAGACTTGGAAAAAATTCGTTTAAATGGTACTCTACACTTTACTCCATAGTAAGCCCGGAGCAGTCAGTAGTAGTATGAAATCCCCAAGAACTCTGTGAAAAGAGAGTGAAAAGCCGGGAGACTTTCCTTTGCCGATCTGACTGAACTGAAAGCATCAGTTCACTTCATTCCAAAACCCGTAGTGCTTTTGCTGGTTCTGGTTCGTCGAATATAAAAGCATGCTGCTTCCCCAATTCCAGGCACCAGTCTGTCGGATACCTGCGTTCACTGCAGTGGCAGTGCCAGGCCAGCAGTAGAAAGTAACACATTAGTAATTCGTGGCTGGATTCCCAAGCACCCTTGGTGCCCGGTCACCGGTGAAAGGTTTAAAACCCACCTGAGATTATAAAACAGGTCTAATAAAAATTGGAAAC
Source organism: Isotoma viridis (assembly GCA_034696425.1). NCBI lineage: Eukaryota > Metazoa > Arthropoda > Collembola > Entomobryomorpha > Isotomidae > Isotoma > Isotoma viridis. The sequence goes on along the minus strand of JAQGAA010001095.1, from coordinate 7,023 downwards.
CCGTTTGGCATACTGCAGCAGATTTTATCCAATCTTCGTCCCAACATCTGTAGCATTCTTGTTTGTAGTGTATACTATTTTGGCCGTAGTAGTTGACTTGCCAAAAATATATTTCTCACTTTCACCCAGTCCACACTCTCGTAAAAACAAATAGTGTACCTTGGACGTATAGTGCCTTAAAATGCCTAGAAAAAGGCTTAAGTGTTGTTATTGTTATTTTTGCTACAGCAAAACAATGGGCAGTTAACGGAGAGAAAGTACAGATTAGCATAGGACTGGGGTCGGTCGGTGGTGCGGTTGTAGTGATTGGTGGTGGTGACAGGCAGAAGGGGAAAAGGAGAGACAACTTGTCATCTCACAAGTTGTCTTCGTGTATCTTCTTCATCATCATCTCCAATTATATTGTGCTGACAGGCTGACCTCTGACATCCCATCTGGATGTGTCAGCTCGTCAAGTGCGTTGAGTTTGAAATTCGTTCTTATGTTGCTACTTTTGTTCGTCTTGATTTGCCTGTTTCTTTTACGTTACCCAATGGAAAAAAATGTGATCAGGGCAGAATGCTTTATAATAATAGTCACGGATATCAACTTTTCACCGGTCACAGTAAGTCCATTTACATTCATTCTTTAATATGTTTCCCCATTTCTCAATTTATAACCCAATTTCATGGGTGTCTTATTTAACCCACATTGACATTTTCTCATCAAGATGCATTTTGCCTGATATTCTTTACCGTCACCTCACCTCTCAATTCCTCTCCGATTCTTCCATGAAAAAATCACTCAATCATATAAGCGAATCATGTCAATCCAATATTATGACATGATTCGCTTATTCAACCCCGGAAACCTATTTTCGCACATTGCCCTAGGAAGAAGGCAAAGGTGTCTCATCTCGTCTTTTCAAGTCACTTAAAGCTCAAGAAAGAAACCTTTTAACTCTATTAAGTAACTTTCTACCCCCGAAAACCCGACAGAAAAAAACAGTGAAAGCTTTATTTTTCTGTTTAAGAAGGAATATAGAGGGGAACGAAGAGATAAGTTTGTTTAACTTTAGATAAAAAAGGTTCCACCTACTATTACACACTTAGATGATACAACGACAACTCATATAATACTTAAAAGAAAGAAACTCCACATTAAACAAGTTCTAGCCTTTAAGCTGATATAATCCTCTCAATTTGTTTGTTTTAAGTAAACATTTAAGTCTGTTTGGGGGAAAACAAATGCTAAAAATACACACAAGTAGAGCACACTTTTAAAAGGCTTCTACTGTCAGCGTTCAGTATTACAAGGATTCTTCTATCTATATCTCTCTAAACTCAATTACGTCCCATTTACTATTATATCTTGTGTGTAAGCATTTTTTTTTTGTATTTCTGGAGAAAAGGACAAAGGCACCGAAATGGATGAGAAAAAATTATGATGGTGGTTGTTTCTTACTAGTGATGATAAATCTGAAGCAATTTCCCACTTCAGATTCTTATACTCGTTAATAAATTAATGTGATACCCTAAGAAAATGAATTATTAGGGTAGTTAAGCAAAATGAGAATTGTATGAGATTCCATAACGTGTAGTGGTGAGTGGTTGATTGGGCAAATACAATGGATGTTGAAGATTTATCTTAAAACGCTAGGAATGAAGGAAATTGAACTTTCTTAGGTACATTATATAAACTTATTATTTTAACAAACGAAAACGCTATATATAATATTCAAACGGTCAGACTTATCATCAAAGGTATAGAGTTGAGCTAAGTTTAATCTTACAAATTCTGAGCTAAGAGAAGGCAAATAACAATTTCTCACGAATGAATTGGAAGAGATCTTGTCAGTTCATGGGAAAAAATGCATGGCATGAATTAGGAATCATAATGTTATGGAATTCACCCAAAACTTCATAAAATATGTAATGGTTCGTGCAAAAATACTATTTTGTCGAGACTTCCTCTAAGGGGTTGTTCTCGGGAAGAGAGATTACGTGATTGACAAGAAATTGGTCTAGTAGTTCAAACTATCCAACAAATCCAACTACTTAAATTGGGCGATGTAAAAAGTAAAGGATTATAAGATTCAAGGTTGTGCCCGAATTTTCTGAAAGTATACCTACACGTGAATTCTTCGTGCATAATAAATATTCATGTTAATTGTAATTTTGAAATCATGGGAAAAACTCAAATATCAGTATGTAATATTTTATGATTTTGCTTTTGGGAAAAGAAATGTATGTGGCAAAAAGGGCTGAAGAAACATGTCTAGCTAATTAGATTGACATTTGTTTATTTTGATGGAACTCTATATTGACGCTCGTTAGCCTTAAGAGTTGAAAAGTTGTATGTATCTTGACAGTGAGTTTGCAAATGGTTTATTGAAGTTCGAAATGTCAAAAGTTGAGGCAACGAGATGAGCTTCGGGTTGGGTGATGACGTAGATATGAATGTATGGTTAAAATGGCCCCCTTAAAATGAGTGTAGAAATAAAGCGTATGAGTTGAAATGGCTTAATTACCATTTACCATAAGGTCACTATGTCGCCAAACGACTAATTTGAATTTTATGTCAAGTTATATTGCACTAACTGGGGTTGGCGAAACAATTATTTTCAGGATTATGCTCTTCATAACTATCTTTGCATGAATCAGCAGCATTTTAATCATCATTCACAACAGAAATAATTCTGCCACTCTGCAATCGACCTTCACTATTTAAATAGTACGACTAAACGTAGTCATTTCAAAATGTACAAAACGCTAATCATGCCGAAGTGTAATTTCGTATTTTATGAATATTTACGACTTTTGCTACAATTTTATTCAAACTAATTTTCCAAATGGTACTTTTATGGATAAAAGCATTCCTAACTTTGGACTCTTTTTTGTAACCCGTTTTCAATTTTGATATCATGTAAAATGCAAATATGAGATCTTTCCTTAGGTACTAAGGATCAACCCAACATGGTCCATTTTGACTCCTTAATTAGGGCAACATTCCTAACGGTCCTGTTTTGATAATGATGGATCAGCTTAATGTAGCCTATTATTTGTAAGCATTAAGTTTTAGCACAAGAACCTCCTGTAGATCGAGTGCAAAATAGCATGATTAATGCAAATATGTAAATTGCAAGCGAAATAGTGCCGTCGATGGTTTAATTGCTACGCTGCGGTGTTATTGTAGGGAGTAGACTCATGCATCAAACAAATTAGCCCTGAGAGGAAATTCAGAGGTATACAAAATTGGATAGTATTTGTATATTATTATTGCATAACACTACTCCAAGATATAAATACATTATACATTTCTATTATATCTACCTAATATGTTTCACCTGATTAATCTTTCTTATTTCATGCAAATTAGCTAAGCAGCCCTTTTAGCCCATTTACATCCAAATATATTCCCCACACACTACAATCAACTATGCGTATCCTTTCCCTTTTTTAAGCAAATGCTTAAAGTTCGTGTCTGCATTTACGAGAAGAAATGAATACAATTTATTACAAGGTTTATTACCGTAGTAAAACTTATTGATTTTTCAGTGTTCTTCGTAAATGTGTTTCATTTTATTATTCAGTTGGAGTATTTCTGTTTATAGTTGCTTTGCTACTCCTACGGAATGTGATCCCAATCCAAATCCTGGGTCAGGTTTAGAACTTAAACGCAACAACTATACGAATAAGATTGCTTAAGTAAATTAAATGGATACAACAACTGTACACTGGGGTTTTGGTATTGTAATAGTATTATGCTACTATTACTTCACTACTATTATGAAACTACGATACGGTGGTGGTATATGTTACTGTAGTACTTTTTGGTCAGATATTTTACAAGCTGTGCTTCTACGTGTTAGAGAATTGCTTTCTTTAGAAAGTAAGCAAACTATGGACCTCCTGGTGTTTTAATGCTTCCTATCTAATAAGATCTGGAATTTGATATGGACCAAAGTTTTGTAATATTTGGGTTATTTGATATTCCATGAAACTGAAAATGGAATGGAATAGGGTAATCAAAATTAACATGTTTCAGGGTTAGATCCAGTTTAATTGTAGACATATTACAATCTTTAATGTTATACAGTGGTTCAACCCAAATTGAGTTAGAAGAAGTATTATCATAAAATATTATGAAACTTGGCAGGTTCAAAGTTTGGCCCTTTTCTGTATTTAACTTTCATTTTTTAAATGCAAGTAAGGTTCGTCTAAAACTAAATGTATATCAAATCATAGTACACACATCCTTTTTCTTTCTTAGCGTCTTTGTTCAGTGTCAAAATATATCCAAATATAGATACGTGAATTATTTGCTATGGTATTGTTATAAGGTCTCCATCGATAAGTCCATGTTTGAAACACCTTTTTCATTTTCAGGGCTTACGAAAATCGTTCTATTTTTAACGTACCCAAGCTAAATTACTAATAAAGACAACAAGGAAAATATAAACCTAGAACAATATTTAAAATTAGAAATGCCAATAAAACACTAATCTTTCGTTTCACAAATAAAACTTAACTACGACTGCCTTGGACTACGGTCATATCAATAACCCTCTATTCCTTTCTTTATGTGCAAAGACAGGTGAATGGTGAATATTTCACCAACTATCCCAAATGTAACTCTAGTCATTAATCAATCTCAGTTCAGTTGCCTTTTCTGTCAATTCAATGAATCATGGCCACCTTAGACCAGTGGTTTTGAGACCAGTAAAACCCACTAGTGTGTACATGGTCCCATTACAATTCATTCCATGTCAAAGGTCGACTAGAATGTCATAAAAATGTTCGCCTAATCTCTTGAGATTTAAGACCCGTAGTATAGTAGAGTTAACTTCATTGGTCGGTTTCATTTTGTGAATTCCTGAGATTTAGTCTTGCAGAAATATTTGATAGTGGTAAGCCAAGTAATTTCCCATGCTGTAAGTTTATTCACCAGAAACCTACTTCCTTTGGAGTCAAAATTCTACATAATATAGTAAGATGACGATATCCCCAAAAGAATTTATATTTTTAAGAGTACAAGGATCTTTCTCTTTGTCTTGCTGTGTGGTTGACGTAATAAAGTGCTGAGAACTGAGAAGAGTAAAAATCGTATAAAGACTTCTACCCTCCATCCAAACGAAAGTAGATAATGTTCAAATGCTGTGAAAAAAGTTGAAACACCGTGAAATGCTGAAGGACGATTCTTTTTTTATTACAAAAATAGACTTCGTTGGTATACATATACAACAGTCTCTTCTGAAAAATACGCTAGTGGAGTTGATATAGTTGAATGTTCAATTCATTTCACTCATTGAGATTCCGACATATAAGTCATTTCATTTCCATTCTGCACAGAGAAAGTAAAAAAGAAAGAAGGCTTGTCTCTTTCTCTCTCTGACTAAACCAAAAAACTCAAGTTTATTGTTTCTGGGAATATTGACTATATACACACAAACGATAGAGAATTATAGAGTGCGAATTTCGTCTAATAGAGAATACTCAAGCCTGGAGAGGTGGTGACGGTGACACTGACACCGAAAATGACATGGAGATAACTTCACGCGTAATTTATTATGTGGACACGTGTTTCCATTATGTTCTTTCGGGCTGTTGCTATCTATACCTATATATACTTTCCTGATTCATTTTTTGCTCATGAAGAAACTAATGTAGCTAGTTAAATTCGTATAGAATTGCTAAACTTCGATCACAAACTTTGCAGGATGACCTATACCAGTAACCACTGGGATGATGATACGAGAATATTATTACGAGTTTAACCCGGTGGATACTCTCCTCTAGTGGTTATTATTATTATTGCAAACCAATATCATTCACCGAAAAGTCTATGTCTTTTTAATGGGCTTTCCTCGAAGTCGGAAGTCGATTTGATATCAAAAACAGCAAGGGGTGATGACTTCTGCAACGAACGATATCTAATGGGTTTCAAATAGAAGGGAACAAATAATGCCAACTAGTGGCGTTTTTCTATGAGGCGTCATAACTGATGATTCGAAATAATTGTGCCAAGTTGACTGTTTCGTAGAACCACCCCTTTCCATTAAGTTTCGATATTTCCTTTTAGCTATGTGATGTTTGGTACTATGATATTATCAAAGATCGTTTATCGTTTTCCAGCGCAGCAGCAGCAAACTACATTCCTTATAAAAGCATTCCAGCATCCATTCACTTTTAAATTACAGCCTGTTAAATCCATTTCTATTGTCATTTTATAGCTGAAGACTCTCGTCACTTCAACATCCTCGAGTCTACTCTGTCTGTAGTATTAGCTTTGATTTTTGCTTTTTACAACGAAAACGCACAGTTCCATGCCCGCTTTGCCATAGTCTAGCTGAGCTGGAAAGAGCTCTAGATTGTTAAACATTGCTTTGTATTCCAGAATGTTTTGGTGTACAAAACACGAAACTCGGATATTAATACCCATTTCACAATTCCCTTTTGAGTAACAAGATCATCATATTGTGTAATACCCCGTTACATCATTTATGAATGAATGAATCTGGATTCTCTTTATTTTATTGAGGATAAGCTTAGGAATAATGAAGCTATTCAAGCTTGGAAAATGTCACTTTTTCATCTAAACTGTACTCTGTCTTAATGTTAAAAGGGTCTTAAAAGTAGCTGGAAACATAAAAATACACATAATCATGCTTTTTGTAACGTGTTGCATAAAGGTAATGGGTGGCTTTGAGAATCCTATTTGCATTTTAAATAGAGTACTCTGGCTTGTTATTAGGCACGTACAGATTCATTATTCTACGTAGTTTTACTTTTACACCACCCTCGTTGAGGTATAACCATAACCTGGTTTTAGAATATTTAAAAGGACGGATATTTGACACAAAATTGCTTTTCTCTAGAAAGCTGTAGCAGATGGGGATTATCACGCGTCTTTTTCATTCATTCAATGCCTAAAACATGTAGTAGTGCCCTACATTTCCTTAGTAATATCCTTCCATCCAACAACCCTGTCTTAGCTCTTCCGTCCAGGAATTTTGGTGGCAACCCGTCTATTCTAATCTAAAAT
>JAQGAA010001094.1:0-17375 GCA_034696425.1 Isotoma viridis | reverse complement strand
GGTAACCATTAGGATATGTAATTTGTATAATTTGTAATGTGAATGAACACGTTGAGTATTATCATAGCGAGAGAAAAGAAGTTTCCTGAGGGAGATAGAACATGACAACCGGATTTTTATTATCTCTTTTTTCCATCCTCATGCCAAAACTCCGTCTACAATTTATCCAAACTCACAATAAACCACGTGCACAAATATTCAAAAACTTATTTTCTCTATAAAATTAATATTTTTAAAACATATTTGAATTTTTCTGTAACGCTTGTTTTTTCAGCGTCATAAGAGCCAGCCTTTATTTCTATCTCAAATTAGATTTTGAAAAACCCGCTGCAACTTTGATACCGATTCCATGTTAAACGCTTAGTGACCGGTTTGAGGTCAAAGGTCAACCGAAATGTTTAAAGAATTAATATTTCCACTCATTTATAAATTTCTTTACGGATAGCATGCTCAGTTTGCTTTTGTATCGAGTTCATTAATCGGAGTATCGTTAACAGACAGACATTTCTTGATTTTTATAAATAAGATTGAGTTTTTTTACTTGACACGTTGCAGATGGACGGACCTTTTTGAGTGTGTAAATGCGAATTATTTTTATTATACGTTGAAGGAAGAGAAAGGAAAGTCGCTTTCTCTTTCTGTCTGAATTTAATGTTGATAAATGGTTCGACTTCCTTCCAATCCATCCAACCTCAAATCCCTTACACTTGACCCCATGACCTCTTACAATTAATTCACATCTCTAGCAATTCCGTGACAATAAATCCTCCACTTATCCACTCACCACTTTCTTATAACTTCTGATTCCCTATTGACTCATTATTATCCTTCTTTACGATTCATTAAAATCTATGATTTCTATGAACAGTCCCCATTTAATTAGACTCAAAAGTCTCACATTTCTCCACAACGTTTCGAATCCTAAATAAAAAGGATTACGTCTTAACATGTTTTCATTCTAATTAATAATTCCTCACTAGTCTTACAGTTTTTTATAAATTTGCCACAATTTGAAAAACAAAATATGCATTTATTCTCAAAATCTGGTGGCATTAGCCGGTAGTTTTTGCCTTTTTGAAGTTTTTTAAAAATTAAAAATATTCGTAGCAAATCCGTTTCATTAGGAAAATCCGACAACGATTCGCAGTTTTCAAAAAACCCAAATTCAATTAAAAATTAAATAAAAAACTTTGAATTTATTTTAAAAAACCCAGTTTACAGTTTTGGACGTGCCACAAAATAGAACCCAAAATCAAATACAATTTTGTATAACTTGTTTAAGAAACCCGGTCTGCTATTTAAACATTAAAAACCAAAGTAAAAGAAAGTACAAGAACGAAGTAAAAAGCTCAAAGAAAGTTTAAAGCTTAAAGGATTTGTGGATAAAAAAAGGAATGACATTTTTATGTCCAGTTTATGATATTCAATGAAATTATTCTATTTTAAAATAACATTTTAACCCTTTAGATCCTTATTATTGCCACAATAAAGCATTAACCCTCTTTCCTTACGTTTTCAAAAAAACCCTGTCCGCCCATAAATTCCACATTTATTTCGAAATTCTCCAATTAAAAAAATTTAAAAAATGTTGGTTTCCCTCACCTGCAAAAAGAATTCAGACGCGACAAGTTCGGCAGTTTTTCTTTGAACTTTCCACTGTTTAGTTGAGGCAGCGAGGTCAGAGGCTGTCATCATAATAGACTGTAATAATTCCCTTTGACCTTCATCCTCCCAACTGTAACTTCCTTGTTCAACAAGCTCAAAAAACTCGGCTTTTCTTTGTCTGTAAAAAATTCAGAAATTTCAAAATCCATGAAATTGATAGAAAAACGTTTGTTCTTACTTGAAGTAAATGCTGAGATCAGTTGCCAAAATGCAATGTTTGAGAATATTCATAACTTGTGAGTATTCTTCTTGACTCAATCCAGAGAATATGTTGTGATCCTGAAAAAAACAAAATTTTATAAAATTCGATCCCAATTAAAAGGTCAAAAGTCAAAAGTTACGTTAATTTAATTTCCAAACCTCTGAGTTAAGAATCATGACAGCGTGATTAAAATGATGTTGTTCCATTGTGTTTTGGGCGCCATATAACAACGCCAATGCAGAATGAGTTCTGAAATTTTATTTTAAATTTTAAAATGTTTTTTAAACTCAACCAGCATTTTTTCATTTTTTTATTTAAACAATTTTTCCAACTCAAAAACTTTCCAAAAATCCCAAAGATAAATGTGACACTAAATTCGATAAAATCTACAGTTTTTTAAAAAAAACCTTTTAATATCATTGAAAAGTGAATTTGTGTTTTTAAAAAATCCTTAAATTTCTGTGGATCCTTAGGGATTAATTTATCTCATAAAAATACTCGTTGTTGGCTTTTTTCAAAGTAATAAAAGAAAGAGTGTTCATATTTCATGTCATAAAAATAAATTTATAAATATTTATCTTAAATCTCTTTCCCTGGAGGAATCTCAGAGTCACATCATCTTTAATTTATTACACCACAGAGAGAGACACACGCTTTAATACATTTCTTAGAGATTTCCATCAAAAAACAAAAAGTCACAAGCTTTCAGGGTACGACTATTCATAGGTTTTTAAATAAAATCCACAAAAACTAGGGCTTTTTGGGTTTTTAAGGGTTTTGGGGTTTTCAAAAACTTCAACCAAGAGTCATAAAAATAAACTTTATGTCAGGAAGAAGTCAATTAAAATGATTTTTTTTACTTTTTGAAGGTAAAGATGCTTCTTTGGATGCATTTTGATGAGTAAATACAATTTAGAGTGACAGTTTTTTAAAATTTCAATTCTTTAAGTTCAAAAAGGAATAAAAACCCAAAAAACCTTTAAAAACCGCCAACCCAAATAACCCGGGTTAGCGTACCCTGCAAGTTTTGTTCATATATTCTGTCAGTGTTTTTTATATTTTGAAAAACCGAGTTTGGTTTGAAGTAACATTAAAAGTATTTAATTTATGAACGAATCCCCGAAAATGTGTTTTTCGAGTGAATGCCACAAACACACATGTGTGACTTGATTTACGATTTCTCATCAATTGAATATAAATCATCCTTTTTTATTCATTCTTTCCTTACAAAAATAAACTCAACACTTGATTCTTATTTCTCTTTTTTGTCCATTTATAAACATTTCTCACGGGATTATTCACAAATCATGTTTTATTTTTTAATAAAAAATAAAAACATATTTTGAGATTAAAACCAATTTCACTCATTATTAAAAAAAACACTTCTCATTATCTGGCACAAAAACGCCTAAGTTTTGATTCGTGTCGAAACACAAAAAGATTTTGGAATAAATAAAAAGAAGAACAAAAGAAAGAAAAAGAATAGAAAATACTTTTAAATAAATCTTGTTCAAAAAATACAAAAGGATAATAAAAACAATAAATAAGAATTAATGAAAAAAGGTGTGTAAATAAGCAAACAAATTGTTATTTTATTAAAAACGAATTTCTATGGGACAGAAAGTGAAATAAATAAAAAATCGTTTTTAAAACTTTGTAATTTCCTTGCACATGATTTAAAAACAGACCCAAAACTTTATCGATTGTTACAAAAGTAAGAGATAGCAAAATGAGAAAGAAATACAAAAAAAAGAAGAAACTGACTCTGAAGAAATAACACTCAAGTCACACATGAATAAAAAAACTTTACAAAAAAATTATCTCAAAAATATATCAGAACAGAAATTGCCTGAAACTAAGTAATTTTTTTTTAAATTTGAAATTTAAATTCAAAGAAATGTAATTTTTTATGTAAAATATTTCCAGAACGGAAGGACGTTTCTAAAAAACCCCACGAAAAAATAGAACTGAACATATGGGGCATATTTTTAAAAATTGTTTAAATTTTGTAAAATCATGCTTAAGGGGATTTTTCCTAATTTCTTAGACGTAGTAAAATTAGTAGAGACTTTTTTAATAAAAATACACAGCTAGTTATCTAAGTAAAATGTTAAAAGCTGTTTATTTATTACCGAGAATCTTATATTTGTTAAAAGGGGATGGGAAATTTGCCAAAAATATTCTCTCTCGTGTGCGTTTCCAGGAAAAGACTTTCAGAGTCGGATGGGAAAAACTCTGCTTAGTTTGAGCAAAAGCGCTTTCAGCAATTCAAAAAAGCTTAAAAAATAAAGCCGACATCTTAAGTAACTACATTTTACCTTAAATAATCCTCTTATAAGTTATTCAAGAGTTTTACTCACTAATTAAAAAAAAGTTAAAAAATAATATTTATAAAACCTTCCTTAAAAATTGAAAAAATGTAAAAACGCAAAGCACGTGGAATTCATGGATAACCCGCAAGATCTTTCAGATAATTGGTTATTTTATTCTTTCGCTATGATAATTTTCCCTAGAATAAGAGATTAGATGTGACAAATGAATGGTTTCCTTAGTAAATGAGTGGAATTAAAGAGAAGCATTATCTGGAGTATAAAAGAAACTCATCTCTCAACCAAATGCACCAAAAACAAGTATTAAATAAATAACAAGTTTTCTTATCAATTTCCTTCCCATTTTTCTGAAAAAGCAAGCTTTCGAAATTTTATTTACTTTTCTCTTCAGGAATCCGGATATTTAATATTTAGTTTGTTGCACAAGACACTTGGTTGAAAATATTTAAGTGCTAATAGAGTAGCAGTCAAAATAATGTTCAATTTCATCCCATCCTTCAAATTTTTGAAACTTTTTTTGCTTCGAAAAAATTATTTATAATTTTTTTGTAAACATCCCGGAAGAGGAAAGTAAATAAAATGCTAGAAATGCAAGTTTTACTTTATAAAAAGATGAATCTCTTTAAAGAGCTTTTATTTTGATATTCTGATGCACAACTAAAAACAACAAACAGCTCCAGACATCCAACACCCAAGAATCTCAAAATGTGCAAAATATGAAAATACAATTTTTGTATTTTGTTAACTTTCAGTTTTTGGAACATTGGTCACTTTCAATATTATTTTTTCTCAACAATTTAAAGTGACCAACGCTTTGGCCACTTACACATCATTGGTCACTTTTTGCCTGGTCACTTTCCACAGATATCTTAACTCAGCTTTGTGAGTCATAAAAATTTAGAATTTATTTACTCGATGAAAACTAATTGAATTTCATATTTATTTTTTAGCTTAAACTTTACCTTAAAAAATTTAAAAAAACATTTGGCTGAATAATATCTCAATATTAACTTTTATTTACAATTAAAAAATTTTAGAATAAGATGTGCGATTCAAGCGTTTCTAATTAAAAGTATATTTTTCACAAGATAATTGTCAACATTTGACCCGTAGGTTAAAGAAAATATGATAATTTCGGAAAAATTCAGAAACCAAAAAGGTTTTTTGAGTGTTTGTTTCAACGGAAATGGGAAAAATGGAGGAAAAATGTAACAAAAATCTTCCCTGATTGGGAGTGTGGTATAAATAAAAAGAAAAAACTTACTGCGCTTGAAATTGATTTGTAGTTCCACGATGATCCAAATCGTGACAAAGACATCCCACAAACATTGCCAAAACTTCCAACTCCAAAAAAGTATCTTTCATCTCACAACTCTGAAACAAAAAAAAACATTTTCAAAATCCAATTTGACCTCTCAACCTTTAAACATTTTTTAATTAAACTCACAGTAAGCATTGCAAACATGACTTGAGCTACGTTAAAAGCATGGCGCCAATTATGATACGGAACATCTCTGTAATTTCTCTGTACTGTTAACAGCCATCGAATCATCGTCTGTAATTAAAGAAAAACTTTAATTAGTTATTCGAATAACAAACACTTAAAATTTTTAAAAATTACCGGGTATTCAATTTTGAATCTTGAAACAAGTCCCAGATCAAGAAACATTCGAATTGAAGCCAAAACCATTTCGTCGTGTTTTAGAGAAAAGTCATCAAAACTCAGAGATGTTAAAGCCCATTCGTCCGCAATAGGAATTTCTTTTTCCTGAAATTTAAAAATATAAATTTTGAAAAAAAAAATTTCCAGTCTATTTTCAAAATTTCTTTCATTTTTCTTTCATTTTTTTAAATATCTCGTAAAAAATGTATCCAAAATTAGGCTTTATTGAATATTGCCTAGGAATTTTATAAACAAATTTCTAAGACAATTTTTAATTTTATGAAACAAATAAAAAATTTTCTAAACTGCCTAGACAATATTCATTTTAGCCTAATTATCTAAATTGTCTACGCGAAAAATAAAACCTATCATTTTCAGAATTGATATAATTGCAAAGGAAACAAAACTGAAATGATTATTTACACAACCAAATGGCTAAATTAGTTAACACTAAAATTTTATACTCCATTTTCTACAAAAATGTAATAACTTTGTGGTCAAAGGTTCGTTCAAAAATTACTATTTCATTTTTCTTAAAAACCCGGGTTTTTTCTTTTATTTATGGAGAATCCCCATTTTAAAAACCTTTCAGTTTAAAAAACACAGAAATACTAGTGCTTTCAATATTTGAAAAACAAATAATTTAGCAAAATAAGCCAGAAGTTTCACTCAACAAAGTTTTCATTTAAACCCGGGTTATTTCCACTAACCCGGAGTTTCTTCTCTACATAAATAGGTGATATCATGTGTGAACTAATATTGATATAAATGTGTTATTCCCGTATATTATGATGGAATATGAGTTGGTTTAGGAGAATCAATAAATAGAGCAAATAAACATTGACACACATTTAGTTATCTAATTAGAGATTCCTCAACAGACGCTTTTCTCTCCAAATCCACAGACACGCTTTTACATAAAAAAATACTTTTTATATCATCTCATATTTTTTTAATATTTTACTTATTTCTTTCCCAAAAATAATAAACAAAAAAACCCACAAAACCTTGTTTTATTTTTAAAAACCCCAAATGTCCATAATCTTCAAGAAAGATAAAAACGCAAATCCTCTAAATCCATAAACTCCCGAAAATTACCCGGTTTTTTATTATCCCATACTTAATCCCCAACATTTTGTTCTTTAAATGCATAACCATTATTTACAAGAGGATATAACTGCAAAAATATACCCGGGTTTTTTTTCCATATTAAACCCTTCAACAACTTTTTTAATGCCTGAAAAAACCCTGTCTGACTCAACCTTTCTTGCCTTAAAGATAGATGTAAAATCTATAAGAAAAAGTAGATTTGGCTTCGAGGGAAATTGGTTTTCCGATAATTCCACTCGTCTTCTCCAAAACAGTCTCTTTTTTATTTCATTTACACAAAAAAACTCAATAAGGATTTACTACAAAATGTGAAACAAAATCTAGAATTTATTTCACAGCATATGCATCTTTCTACTCAACATCTCAAGCAAAACATTTACCGGACCGTTCATAAATTATTTTAAAAAATGTGTAAAACTTATTTATTAATTCTCAAATAAAAACGCATTAATTCCTTAACCGCTACTTTAAAAAAAATTAGTGTCGTAATTTACATGTAAATAAATAAATCTGTTAGACTTAAACTAACAAATTAAGCGATTTTGCAGAAAAGTTTTCCTTCCCTTGAGAAAATTTTATAATAATCTCATTATAAAATTTTAACTAATTCAAAACTTCCGAAAAGTCATAAATTTCAAACTGCAAATCACCAAGTTTAACTTAAATTAAAAAAGAACAGAATTTTGATATAATTTGTGGGAAAGCCTTTTGAGATTATTATAAGAGTCTTTGGTTAATTTACAAGTTTTATTTTCCCAAGCGACTTTCAACTTTTATCTAACTTTTCCTAACAAAATGCTCATGAAAATTAGTAAATAGTTTCCTTCTATTCCAGAATTGATATTCAACTTTTGTTAATTTATATTCATAAATCCAATAATTACTAAAATAAAAGACTAACAAAATCAAAAGCTATCAATTCCCTCGTGGCAAAACTTATCAAATATTTTTACATTTATAATAAAATTTACTTTCCTTTACAAAACTTTTCAAAAAACTAAATCAAAGGAAAATACACAAAATTTGCAAACGTTTCAAGAAAGATATTTCCAATGTATTTTTATAAATTAAGAGTTTTACAAAAAACCTAATTAGTTAAAGTTTAGAACTTATTGAAATAAATGGAATAATTTAAATGCATGCTATTTTAATTTTATATATTTTTCTGAAATCCCTTCAATAAAACGAAGAATTAAAAAGTGAATTAAATCATCATAAAAAAGGAAACAATATTTTCTTGCTACTCCTCGTGGACAGAAAAATGTCTCTAAAATGTCACATCGCATTAACTTTCGCACTCTAATCATTATCTTTATTATCGTCACCGAATATTTTTCTTGTTTTATCTGGTTGCAACGAGCAAAAAAATGAGTAGCGTGGCCTTGAATCCAATCTTAGCTTTGACCTCAACCTTTTAATTAATTAACATTTCCTGGACAAACTCGTCAACCCCAATTCTCGCAAAATTCCTTATTTTAATACGTGTGACGTCAGCGTCATATCATTTTTTTGCCTTATCCATTTTTAAAATCTCCCTCCAGTCATAAATCTCTTTTCCAAGAAGAAATCTCAATTAAATAAAACATTTAACTTGTTCAAACATAATTTAAAACTTACTCCAATTCCTAAAACCCGAGTAACACACACTCACCAAAAACAAATATGATAAAAAATGAATTAATTTCCTTTGGATTTTGTGGCTAAGATTAGTTTTCCCTTTCAAAAGCCACAAACTCGGTTCATTAATGTTGTTCGACTTCTTTCCAGGAATTACCCGTTGGTTGGCCACAGAATTAATAAGTAGAGCCCAAGGGGTGGGTGTGGTTTTTATCCCAAATCATCCTCAAGTAAAAAACTGTTACTAATATTCTTCCTTTAAAAACCACTACTGACTTATTAATTCATAGAGAGGAAAGTTACACGACTGAGTTTGTACTTGATAAGTTAATAAAATAGCCTTTAGCACTTTCTCTTCACAAACCACGTGGGACAAAAACTTGCATGGGAAAAATTAAAATAAATTCGTAGTGAGTGGGTTCAGGAAGGACCAAAGTGACAAAAACAACTTACCAAAATTGGTTCAACATCCTTGGCAGTAGCAGCAGCATGATATGACAAAACCTGAAAGCAACATACAAAAATCAATTACAATTAAATAATTCAAAAGGAATTATAGGCAGAATGAGGAATTCCACCTCAATTTTATTTTTACTTTTTTTAAATTTCATGTACAACTAATTTAATTTGTCATTAAAAAAGAGTTTAATGTAACTAAGAGTTGTAATCAAAACTATAATTAAAATTTAAATAAAATAAATATAAAATGTTGACTCACTTCAATACAAACTTTTTGTCTGTTAATTGCAGTCTCAAGTTCCCCATAAGTAAGAGTATTGTTTATTCCCAATCCACAGAAAATTGTAAAAGCCTGAAAACAACAAACAAACATTTATTCCCACTCACGTATAACCCGAGCCCCTCCTATAAATTAATAATTCTTTGAAAATCCTTTTTAAAAACTTTCTCGTCAAAGACTTAAAGCGCTTTAAATTCTTTGTAAATCCTTCCATTAATTATTTTTAATTTCCTAAAAACATTCTCTACTAAAGAGAAAAATCTTTTTTTAACTTCGTATCCTTTTTTAAATCCTCTTAACAAGCTCTAACAACTTTCTTCGCATAACACTTTAAATCTTTATTAAATAATCACGCTATTCTATTTTTGAAACTTCATAC
Source organism: Isotoma viridis (assembly GCA_034696425.1). Taxonomy (NCBI): domain Eukaryota; kingdom Metazoa; phylum Arthropoda; class Collembola; order Entomobryomorpha; family Isotomidae; genus Isotoma; species Isotoma viridis. The sequence goes on along the minus strand of JAQGAA010001094.1, from coordinate 7,670 downwards.
AATCTCCCAATTCAACTTTCCTATAAAAAGCAAACGAGCGGATTTATTTTTATTCTGAGTTTCCTTTTCTTAAGCGGATAAATTCCCGTCTTTCCGTACAAACTACGCTTTTTCATTTTGTCCTTCTCAAACCGGATAAAATCCCGTTTCATTTTTTAATATTTTTGTAAAATTGCATTTTTTGCATTTAATTATTTTTTCAGCTGAGTGTTTTCTTTTAATTAAAAAAACCTTGACTTTGCTCTCCATCTCATAGGCTTTTATTCTAAAATTAAAGCTTTCTCAACTCCATTAAAGCAACAAAAAAAGATTTCTTCTTTCACAAAAAAATTAAAACGCATTTCCCCCTATCAAAACTAAAACTATTTCAAAAGAATTAAATTTGTTTTGCACAAAAAGTTACAAAGTTTTTCTTAAAAGTTTCATTTATAAAAAAAAAGTTGTAAAGCTTCAAGTGCGAATTTATACTTTAACTAAATAAAATCCCTATTTTTATTCCTTAAAAAACATTTAAAGTTTTAAAAATAAATAACCAAATTGGTTTGTGTTTCGTTTAAAAAAAGGAATTTGGGTGTGTTTCCAAAATCTGCTTTTTTCTGATACATTTTGAGTATAAAAGAAAAGGAATAAAATAATGTAAAAACTGAATGCGCCTAGAATATCCACGTGGATTTCTTATGGATCACGAAACAGATTCCCAGTGTAAATTTTTCTCCTCAAATGCAATTGTCACACTTGATTGATTGACATTCCTTTTACTTAGAAGGAGATTCTCTCTCTCAGATTCTACCCGGGTTTCCATCCACTACCCGCATCCCACTAACCCACAACCTTGTCTTTCATTTCTCTTATCTCTTTCTTATAAGAGAATCCAAACGTTTCAAAAATTACGCAATAATAAAATCAATTTTGACTCAAAATTCTTCAGATTTACTCTTTAAAAGTGAATTTCTCTTTTCCAGCAGATTTTTAAGCAGTAAACTTACACAGAAAATGATTTAAAACTCAATTTCAAGCCGGAAATACCTTTTTATCTAAAATCAAATTCTTGTAACAAAAATGCATCTTACTCATTTCTCCCTTTTTCAGAAATTCTAGCAAAAATCACGTGTAAACCTTTTTTCTATCTCTTTACTCCAAATGATTTAAAAAATGGCATTTTTTTCATAAAAAATTAATTACTTAATCAAAACTCAAAAAGTCGGATTTTTTTCAAAATTTCTTGTAAGCTTTACAAAATTAGCAGCAATTTTTACAAAAAAAACCCAATAATTATGAGAAGAAAAAACCCTGTTAAAAAGAAAGGACAGAGAAAAGGAGAAAACAGCATGAGACGATTTATGTGGAAAAAGTATTTGTGTCATCACGCGTCATTTGTCCTCTTCTAATGAAAAGAAAGGTCATTACGGTCAATCAATCAACGCAAAAGGTCAATTCATATTTTATGTACAAAATTTCTAACCAGTGCAATCTTTTAACCAGCACCCGGGTAATAATTATAATAAATTTGATAAAGTAAAGGATTAATGTGCACAAGAATTTCTGAACAATTCCCTTAATTTCCTTTTGGTAGTGTCTAGTATTTATGTACAAATTGGCATATGGGAAATAATGGCGTGGGCGAAAGTTGATTACAAGTCTTTTCGCTCTATTTAGCACAATTATCTCCCGTCTAGACTTTAAACACACTGGAAATACTATTTTAATTATATTTACTCTTTTCTCTATTTATACCAAACAACTCAAAACATAAAAATACATGGCAAGTCCAGCGGGTGTTTCAAAACAACTTTCCAATTACTACGAACAATTTGATTTCCATTCAAAAGAAAAATACGTTTTGCCAAAGTCAAATTTATGTTTCGCCAGTATGTCTTGTCAATATGGATATTATAGCTGCTCAAATTTTTAAAAGCATTTGTCATATTGATTTTGCCAAATTGATCTATAACCGTTACACACGTGAACGTGAGTGGTTTAAAAAACTCTCCAATTATTATGTACAATTTTATTTCCATTAAAGAAGAAACGGTTTTGCCAATATGTCTTATTAATATGGATTTTGCCACTGGAATTTAGGTCAAATTGGCAAATAAAGTATAATTTGCCAGAGTGGACTTTTTGAAGGTATCCCCAAACATCCCACGCGCTCTGTGTGTGTTTAGTATAATATAAAATGATTTGATATGGTGTAAATGCGAAGGTCAGCTTGTTGTAAATGACATTGAAGTGGACAAAAGAAAGACACGTGATGCACATCACTACTCAATTCTGTTGAACAAACATGATTATTAAATAAACAATCCCTAAGGGGTTTCACTCACTACAACTATTTTTCCTTTTCTGAACAAACTACCCGATTTACCCGAATAAAATCTCCCAAGGATAAAACCCCGTTTTTTCCCTCCTACCTCATTTATTTCTTTATTATTCCACTCTAATGTTAGCCAATCTAAACAACTGACCTTCAAGAATAATTCTGAGCAACAAAATACGAACGAATGCCAAAAACAAGAATTCCGGCATTTCTGCACAGCGTTGCTAAAAATATTTCAGTTTGGGGCATTACGATACGTCATTTTTGCTTTTAGCCATAGAAAAATAAATTAAAAATTTTAAACTTACCTCAAATAGCAATTCATCTTGTTCATCAAATGGCACAGCATTTAGTTTATTCACGATTGCCGCCACTCCTAAAATAAAAAATTCTTTTAAATTTGACCACTACTATCCTAAACAAATTAATTAATAACCGATGCTTAATTATGCTTTTTCCACGAGCGGGTATTTTAAAATGAAAAAAATAATATGAATTTACCAATAATTTTAGAAAACCGATTTCTTATAGGCATTGCAAGAATAGTTTTGAGATTCCCCCCCGAACCCTTTTTAACTTCGACAATCTCTGCGATATTTACAACTTCAGAATTCTTAACAACTTGTTCAGCCAATTTCAATAAATTGCAGGAAAGCATTAGACCATCAGCTTCCTCGTCAGCCACACTGAAATAAAACAATAAAAGGTCAAAGGTCAAATATCAGGTCAATCTAAATTAAACATTAAAAAATGACTCACATAGCTTCAGGGTCATAATTCGTCAAATCCGTGATATTTCTGTTAATATCTTCTGGCGAAGTTGACTCGTACAATTTCGAAAAAGATGTTTTACCCTGAAAAAAACTTAACCATTTAAAAAACGCTCCTCTGCGCGCGGTAAAATACAAAAAAAATTCTCACCTGTGTACAAGTTTCATCAATAAGAAGGACGGCGGCGCGGTAACAATTTAATAAATTCTGCGCTCTATTCATTATTTTAAAAATCACGTCTTCAATTGATGTTTGTTCTTCAAAAAGATCATGAACGACTTCCAATAAATTCTAAAAAGTATTATTCCCATTTTTTTAAATTCTGGAAATACCCGGTTTAATTTAATTTACAAAAGATAAAAAACTCACTCGATTTCTTTCATATTCTCTGCGGGTAATTTCCATAATCTGAGCATTTGCAATTGCAATACCAACAAATTGCAAGTATGTTTCCAGTAACTGGAAAAAGATTCAAAAATTTGCTGAAACATCCTCATTTGCTAATAATTTAGATAATTACAGCGGGAAAATTTAAAATTTACCCTTTCATCTTTATGAGTAAAAAAGTCCACATTGCAATTAGGTAATTTGTTAACAACTTGAGCAACTCCAATAATCTCTCCGTCCCCGGGACTTCGTATCGGCATTGATAAAATCGAGACGACATCTTCATCCAAAGTGAAGTCCACTCCCTCCTTTAACTTATACTCCTGACAACACAAAGCAAAAAGTAATTGCCACGACTAGGAATCGAACCTGAATAATTTTTAATTTCTAACGTACATCGCAACTATAGTAAAGATTCATTGTTTCGCCGTATTCAGCAACCCAACCAATAAGCCCTTTTCCATACATTACTTCAACGGCATCTAAGTACGTTTTAGATGGAATGAATGTCGTGGATGAGGGCACGTCAAATACCTGAAAATTTAATTACGAAAATGTGAACATAAGAATTCCCGCTTTTTTTAAAATCCATTGAGGTTTTAATTCTTGTTGATAAATATTTGTTAAACTTTTTAAAATTTAAATATTTTAAGTTCGGAGAAAAACTAAAAAGTGCAAAGATTAAATGTCCTGACGTTGGTTTAGCGTGCACAATTTCATGGTGGATTTCATCAAATTCATGCTTTTTTTTTCTTTTGCAACAATATTAGTAAAAGTTTCTACATCCAAATGGGCAAAAAAGTCACCCGGGTTTTTTCAAGCTTGCTGATTAATTTCTATTTTTACACTTGAACAGACACATTAAAAAAGAAGAAAACAATTTTTTCCAAGAATTTCCTTAAAATGCTAAAAAAATTGTATTCAGAACTTGGCTGGGTTTTGTCGAGCAAAAGAAGAAACTTAAAGTTATTGTAACAAAAGCCATTGTATCCGACCCGGGTTTTTTGTTTAATAAAAACGAGATAAAAGATTAGATGTTGATAAATTGTGTAAAATAGGTTCTTATGGGGCGGGATGGGAATGGGGTGAGTGCTCATAAATTTCAATTGTGAAAGAGTTCAAAGTTGATTATTTGCCAAAAAAGGAAGTAAACTCGGGCACGTGGCCAATTCTTTGAAACCGCATCTGCTTCCACACTACAAAAAATATCTGCATTTCACTTACTTTCACTCAATTAATTCAAAAACGTTGCAGAAATCACGTTCCTTATTCAAAATCAAATGCGCTAAAAAGTAGCCTAAAAACGTGATAAAACCACTTAAAATGTATACTAAATTCATGGAATTATTTATGAACGGGATTATATCTCTCTTAGTACGTTAGTCAAACGATGTTTCCTTTTCTTATTTTTGAACTTTATTTCAGCGGTTTTGTTACCCTTTCTCACTGATTTTTATCTCATAATTTTTAATTATAGCGCTTTCTCAGAATTTCTTGTGCAATTTTTTATGCCATTAAGGAGAAAAAGTATTTTGAAAATGATTAATAAAACGAACCTTTGAAATAAGTCTCTGATTTCCCTTTCGTCCTTCGAGAACAAAGACAGATGAGGCTTCACAATCCAAAAGAATTAACAAATTCTCCTTGACTTTTCGAGTTAAGCTCTTTATATCCAAATCATTTGAAATTTCTTTTACAATATCAAGAAAAAATGCTCTGTCGTCCATTCGACGTAATTCTCGCTTGATTTCAAAATTTTGTGAAGCATACGTCGGCAGTTTCACCTGTAACACATAAAACAAATTAACAGTTAATTAAAATATTGTAATTTAACGCAGGAAATTCAAATAAAAAAATGTATCAAAAACGAATATAAAATTCCAAAATTAATTTCGATTGAGTGGGTTTTTTCATAATAACTTTGAGTAATATCACTAATTAGTTTTTCATTTTTTAATTAAAAAATAGCTCGTCTATTCAAACTAAACACAAAAGACGTCATCAAAAACACGTCAAACATTTCCCAGATTTTTTTCCATAAAAACTAAAGAGAAAAATCGTGTTCAATTGAAAAGACTACTCAAACTAATATCTTTTTATATTACTTGACAAATTCTCGGACAGTTTCGTTATACAAAAGTGGCTTTTTGTATTTAATGAAGAAACCAAAAGATATTATGTGACCGACTTTTTCTGTACATTAAATACCCGAGTTTTTTACAAGAGAAACAAAAACAACTTTTGTTTTTTCGGAGTATTTTAATCAAAAAGTCATAGAAATTGTTTGAATAGCGAAGCCAATAAATAATCATTCCAAGTAATTTCCTAATTAATGAGAATGCTACTCTATGGCTGAAACTAGGCAGAGGGAAGCATTAAAAATCAAGGTTTCCTTATTACTTAACATCGAAATGTCATCGCCATAGAGTAAATTTAAAATTAGTACCGAAATTGCAAAATTTTACGTTTAAAATAAAAAGTCCCGCTCGTCCCGAACGTAGTTACAACCCAAAAATAAAAAATACCCGGTTTATTACCTTAGACTCAATAAGATGACTCAGAATGTTAAAAGAATTCGGAGGTAACGAAGTGTATTTTCTGCTCATTTCCTTGAGACTTAATCTGCGTGCAGCAAGAGAAGTGTCAAGATACCCCGGGGATCCGGGACTTTTTGAACCCGCTTCAGTTTCAGTTTGAAAAACGCTTCGACTTTTCGCTTTAGCAAAGTCATTTCGTAATGAGCGTTTTGAATTTTTTCTTTTGTGAAAAAGCACAACTCCTCCTCCTTCAGCTCCTCCTCCAACTCCTCCTCCGCTTCCGCCATTTTCACCTAAAATTTTAAAAAAATCCTCCATTAAAAACCCATAATTTACCTATTTGCAACCCCATAGAAAAATCTCTAGGGATGGATAAACCCGGGGTTTTTTACTAATATAACCCAAGAATTCGGGGTTTTTTGGGTGTTTTCACAACTTCGTAATTGAATTAAACCCAAAAAACCCGGGGTAGCAGACCCTGGATCCAATCTCTTTCTCTATGTCGACTTAAAATGCACGTGCAATTAAAGATGAGTTGTATTCTCTGCCACCAAAAAGGCTTAAGAAAGGGATTATTTTAAATCCTTAAGCATTTCCCACTCCCTTTCTCACTAATTAGTCTCGCATTAAATTAACTACACTCTCTGCCTATTTACACGACCAACTCGAGTATTTTGGAATCAACCGCATTTTATTAACTAATTACCAAATGGCAATATTTTAAGCTTTTGCTGCGTCATTTTATTTAATCCGTTTTAGGAATTTCCATCACCAGCCACTTTCAATCAATTAATTTCGGGTTACTCGCCTCGCTTTTATCCTTTAAAGGGCGCTTCGTAAATCACATAACGCTGCTGGACGGACGCTGTTAATGTTAAAGCTTCATATCTTATTCCCGTTTAAAAGCGTCACTCCACTGCCAACACGTGATTTGTGAACAAGTTTCGGATTAAATATTGGCTAAATATTCCGTCACTCTATGGCATTTCTGTTCATTCATGTTAATTACAAAATAAATATCATTTAATCCACTTTCCTCCTAATGGTCCATTTATAAAACTCTATCGCGAAGTAAGGAGTGATGACAGCGCAATAGTAGCGTCCATTCCACGCTTGAAGAAAAACAAAGTGCTCCTGTGGTTTTAACACACACCACCCCTCCAAGGACACACCCCCAACAAGGATTGCTACCCCGGGTTTTATAGATTTAATTCAATTTAAAGCCTTTGGAATTGCGCTCAAAACAACTGTCAATCACAAACCTTTTTTATTAAAAGTTAGCAATTCATATTGGGTCTTATTTTGCAAAGATTCTATTTTCCATGATTCTAGGCAGAAAACCCAAAAAATCCCAAAAAACCCCCAAAACTCCCAGGTTCTTTGGTTTTGTAGTTAAAACCCCGGGTTTTTCCATCCCAAACCCCCAACTTTCTAAAACATTTAATTAATCAAATCTCAAATTTCTTCCGAATTCCCTAAACCACGTGTGCGGATTAAAAATCCTAAAATTAATTCTTCAAGAAGGAAAGTGTGTCGGATGATTAAAATGACACAAAATAATCTTTAACAATTAAATTCTCTTAAACTCTCCACGTGTTTGGGAAAAACAAATGAATGCCGTTCGTTTTTAGCCAACCTGTCATTCATTTAATTTCCGA